>CAIGRS010062484.1:5811-17057 GCA_903798395.1 Fraxinus floribunda | reverse complement strand
AAGCCATACTTTGCCGACAAGGAGGGCGCATCCATAAATGAACCAAAGTGACCTGTATTTGAACTGAAAAGAGTCGGAAAGAAGGTTGTTGAAGAGATTCTTGACCATCGAACTACTCGAGTTTCTAGGAAATATTATCAAGAGCACTTGGTCAAATGGAGCGGATGCAACAACATGGAGAATACTTGGGAAAGCAAAAAAGACATTGAAGCTTTCAAATCATTAATTGAAGTATATCATTAATTGAGGGCTCCGAGAATGTCGCCAAAACAAATGGGGGAGAATGTCAAGGATCGCAGCTTTACTTAAGCCCCTTGACCTTATCGTGGCCTAATTTCGGCCGCACATTGTAAATATTAATTCAAGTTTGAGTTGTAATTTCTTTTCCATTGTAATAGTTTATTTCAATTGTAAAATAGCTATGATATTATGATTTCTCATCATTTAAACGTTTACTCCTATCACTTAGATTTTTGTTCTGCAAATAATTGTAACTTCCTGCTTTCATACAATTGTAATTTCTAATTTTCAAACAATCAATGATCAATTAACTTTCAATGCATCTCAATTTTATGTTACAAGTTTTCTATAAATTGTAATCAAATTTCTTTCGCCCTGAAACAATCTAGAGAAGACAGAAGGTAGCCTAACAAGGCAGACTACTGCCGCACGGTGTTCATTTCTGTGCCAAAAAAAAAATAAATGCACCCCATGAAACTTGGCCTCACCACTCCCACTTCATAGTCTTTCTAGCTTTTGTTAACGAAATGTCAACTTGAAAACGCAAATTTAACACCATTTTGCTCATTTTCTTTATTTTAGACGTTCAAAATTTTTAAGAGAGAAGTTTTTACTTGAAAAATAAATTGCGCGCAATGGACGAGGAAACATTCCTAATGGGAAAACATATTCGCTTGACCTAATGGGAAAGGGGAGAAAAATATTGAAATCCGTCAAGATTCAGGGAAATAGAGATGAGCGTATATGTTCACAGCCTCTTTTCTTTAACAGATTATTAGTAGTAAAGTGTCACTACAAAACATTGCATGAAAAAACTAAATGACCACAACTTCTTGCACAGTAAAATATCACTATAAACTTTGCATGAGATATTTGTTTCGGGCTATGCTGATTCATTGACAAAAACATTGTTTGTGTGCATTCCCATCATTCAGAAAACCAGGAGAAATATCACAATCCAATTAAATTAACGTATTCTTCCAGCCTTCATTACAACTAACAGACTACACCATTTTTTCAACAAAATAACTGACATTATATGTTAAGCATCCTTCAAGTGTCAGAAGGTAGCCATTTAGGCACTATCCTACTAAACTTATCACTGCTAATAAATTTACAGAGGATAGTTGAGTGACAATCCATTCAAGAAAGTCAGTTGCCTAACAAAATTATCAAGGACTTTGTAAGTGCAACTCTGAAAGATTTTGATTCCCAATATTAGCATTTTCTCTTTCTGCCATGTGAGGATGATTTTAAACTAGGTTTTTTGGTCTTCAAACTCTTACCCTTGGATCTATATATTGCATCATCACTTTCATCATCAGACTGTCTGCGTTTCTTATCACCCTTTCCACAAAGAATAATCCTCTTTTCATCCCCTTGTAGTTCAGATTCAAACTTCTCCTTGGGCCTCCATATGAAAATTGATCTGAAAAAGCAATATAATCCAATCACATTGCAGTAACAGCAACAATGCTAGACAAACCAACAATCCTAGACAATCCTCAAAATATAGGGGTGATAAACCCCTCCCCAGTAAGAGTTAAACCTGCAATCACTTGCAAATAGGTTACCCGAAACCACAAATACAACTTTTGGTCTCCTAAAAAGTAAAACACACAATGAGAATGAACCAACATAGTGTCTGCTTTGAAATTAAAGGGTGAGTAATTTTGTCGAGCAAGTTAATAACAAGGTAAAAATGGAGTAGAAAAGAGAAAATTAGAAGATGATAACATGTCCTAACAAAGTTGCTAGAAAGAACAATAGAGGCTTTAATTGGAAAATAAAATAAAAGACACCATGTACTAGAAGGAAGAAGAGAAAAATTCTGCACAAGTGTATTTGACGTTAGAAGAACACAAGAATAACTATAAGGTAGCCTCCCCAAAATCATATAAAGTTAAACCCATATTGCTACCATATTAGATCTTAAACTCCAACTAGTTGAAACCAATATACAACATTGTTTTTCAATTTGCAAGCAAAATAAAAGTGCTACAAGTGCCAAATAATGTCAACAACAAAGAATCAAAGAAACACTATATCATTGAGGAAAATAAATTGACCGCTTCCTACATACAAACCTTGAACTACCAGATGCCAAAACATCATCACGAGGATGTAGCTTGTTCACAGGACTGATTGTAGTGATGTTTGGATCCATTACCGCAGCAACTAACTGACCTGTACTGATGTCTATAAAATCAATAGGATGCAATGCTGCTCCATTATAATTTTCACTTATATAACGCCCAATAACAACGAGGCACTCAGATGGGTCCTGCATAGAAGTACATATTCCATAACGTATTGAATATATACAACATACAAGTCATTTTATACATATTATATAACACCTTTTCAAGCTATTAATAAAGGATTGTTCACCTTAGGATCCCATTCCGCTCTGAAAGGTGTCAAATGTCTATTAAAATCATGACTATGCACAATTTCTCGGCTTGGGGAATCCATATTGCCAAAGATAGAATCCCATACACGAAGGCGATTGTCCTGTGAAGTAGTAAGTATTTTGCTGCCGCTTTGCGGAGAAAAATATGCTGAGTTGACGACACGATTGTGTGCAAGATCATAAATTGAGGATCCCGCTTCTAACTTGCGCATATCCCAAATACGAGCCTGCAGCAAAGGTGTATCGCATCACAAGGAACAAATAAAACTAGCATTTTCAAGCGATAAACAAATTAGTGAAACAATCTCTGAATCAGCACAATTTTCTTGATATCAATAGAGGTGATGGAAGAGCAATAATTACATGACTAACTTCATAAAAAACAGATCATTAAAATAAACTAATAAGGATAAAAAGCTTACAAAGTGATCATTTCCACAACTCAACAGAAGATCTGGTTGATGAGGATGGCAGTGTAGACCAGTAACTTTGCTTCCTTTCTTGTGAATCAAAACGGGGTCCCCCACTGTGCTGTTGGAGCGCATATCCACCCTACAAATGTTAATAAAAGAATAACATATCCAATTTAGTGCAAAACATTGTTGGATAAGTTGGCATGCATATTGATAAAGTGACTGCATAAAATCCACATCAAAAGACATTATATAACAAACCTAAGCTCTAGTGCAAGGAAGGGGGAAAAATTGCACTTCCTCATAATTTCTTTCCGTTCATGTTTAAAGTCGAGTTGTCAACAACTTCATTCATGGTTTCTATATAATTCAAACATTCAACACCAGACCACGCAATTAAACAGCAAGCTTAAAAATAATTTAAACAAAATGGGAAAGTCGAAGAAGACCTCATACAAGTGTCTTACAATGTCACTATTTAGCTCCCTGGTTATAATAATTAATCCATGAGACTCCACAATAATCACCAAAATTAGACATTTGAGGAAACAAAATATCAAATTAGCTAAATAACCACTGTATTCTTATTATCCAACAAGAAAACGAAAACATTAGCTCCCTAAAGGGTTAAAAACACTACTGGTCACTAAACTTTTTAGCAAAAAACTTATGTTGATCTTCACTTTTTCCAAGTTGATAATGAACTTCAACTTTGTTACAATTGGGTAACTCCATCATGTTTGTTAGTTTGACCACAGAAAGCTTGTGTGGCCCTCTAGATATTTGCAAAGAAAACTGTTACGTCAGTTCCATCAGTTCCATAAACGGATGGAGCGACTCAATTGTAACAAACATTTTTTGTTCAGTAACATAATTGCAACCCTCGAGAAAGCTAAGTGATCAACTTGGTACCAAATAAAGTTAATAACCAACATGAAATTTTGCCAAAAAGTTTATTGACCACCAGTGTTTTTAAACCACTCCCTAAAACATGAGTTCACACAAACTAAAGGATAGAGCTTATATTTACATATAGAGAGATCCAAAATTATCTGCAGCAACTAAATTTCCTCTCTGAGAGTTTATATCCAACCCATAGAGCATCCTCCAACTGCTAGGGCCCTGTATGAAAACCGTTATGGAACTCATACTTGTTAGTGAATGTACATTTATCACTTCACAGAATATAATTTTTCATCTATAAACACATTTAAATGTAAGACCCAAACAAAACCCCCACCCCCACAAAAGAAAAACGAGAACGATAAAGAATTGGAAAATAAGAAAGTAACTCGTGCAGCAAATTCCTTTTTGCCATTCCCCTACTCTTGTGGGGTTGTTCAGGTGTTTTCTTTTACTGCTTCTACTGCAGCTACAATTAGTTCTTTTTTGTGTTGAGAAGATGTACTACTATTTTTCCTTTTTTGTGTGCTGAGAGGAGGTTTTCCAGTGGTTACAAGTACAAAACAATCAAAATCTGAAGTTATCTAAAAAAACTGTAGCTCAGATAAAAAAATTTCAATACTTAGATATAGAACTAAAATGAGTCATTATAGACAACATTATATCAAAAATGGAATGCTTCAATCTAAAATTAATTCAAGTAAATCAGTTTCTGAGCTTCAAAAAAATGCACTTGTCCAGAACCATGGATACTTATCATGAACTTGTATTGTATTTACCTTCAAACATATTATGGAAGAAAAGATGGGTAATGCTTATTCAAAAGAAGCTTTGTATTCGCATAACATAGAGTAAAACTCATTAAAATTAAAGATTTGAAGGTTATGACAGATTCCACAGAGGACCATCTCAATTTTCACAAATTTAATTATAGCTTTTAAGCATAGTACTATGGCATAAAAATATCAGCCAGTTGATCTAACATGAAATCAATTTATCAGCATCTTGATCAAATTTTGCGGGGAGTCAAATAGATAAAGAGAAAGAGACCAAAATTACTGGAAAAAAGAACTAATAGTAATGATCCATTTATTGAGATGTGTCACAAATATAAGGAGCTTGACAGCCAACTGACAGTGTGATGTTCAGGCTGGTTCAAAAACATGAAGAAATGAACTTTTAATGTAGGTAATACATTTGCGCCACAAAGTAGATAGTTACTTTCTTCATGTAAAATAAAGAAGAACCTGCCACCCATTAGGATTAAGATTTATCAATCCCATTGACATTCCAGTCTCCAAATCAGTGCAGCTGATAGTTCCATCCGAAGAAGCACCATAAACTGTTCCATCATTTGTCGGATTAAACCTATACATGATAAAGCAAGTCATGCACAAAAAGGAATAACCAAAGTAGCACACATTTATTTTAGTACGTATAACCACGCAGTAGTAAAACTCACTTCAAGTTGTTAAGTATGCAACCATGTATGTTCCCATATACTGTCTTCTCATGTACTCTTTTGAAATCCCAAACTCCAAGCTGCCCTTTCTTTATCACAGTGCAGGATTGAAAGCCAACGATTGTAAAATGATATAATCCTCAGAGAAGAAAACTGACAGCTAAAGAAGATAGTGAACGAAGGCAAACCTTGTCTCCAGATAAAAGAAAATTATTATTTGTTGGATGGAACTCCAAGCAAGTAACTCGTCTACTGTGGTATCTAATAACTGCACAGTTTACTTGATCTGGGATCATAACTGTGGGCTTAATCTGTTTCAGGAACCATGCAAAACATGTTAGGTAAAAAAACTCAAATTTAAGAGAGGAGCTTAAAACATGATTAGTTCCAGTAAATATCACTGAATATTTCACAAAGCCCAAAACTTTAAAAGTTGTATTTGAGCTAAATTTATTCAAATAACTCCTAATCTTTTTCATCTGAAACACAGTAGTTTATCTAACTAGAATAAACCAATTTCAAAACATTAATTTTGGCCATGGAGGAGTGGCTCTCTATAGCAATTAATTGTTCGTCAAAAAAATATATAGAAACCAAAGCGCATAAAACCTAAAAGTAGCTAGTAATTTTTATACTTCTATTATAGTTCTTAAAACTAACCCGCATGCAAGCATAAAAAAAGTTTCCCATGAGTGGTGTCTGAGAATATTTAAGATGTTTAAAAAAACCCGAATTTGACAATAACAATCAGATTGAAAGATGTTTTGTAAATTTCTTGTTATAGGTGCAAGTGTTATGTCCTAGGTCCAATCAACTTTGGACATAAACAGTTTTAATATATATATAATCGATGCGTAATTATGGCAATATCTATTATTTAATTAAATTAAAATTCTAATAAATCAAATAATAAAATCCGTAGATTCAAGTATTTGTGATTTGTTAATCACAATGAATTGTGATTGTGAGATACAAATTACATATGACTGAATCTTAAATCGTCTATGATCGTATGTAATAATGAGATACTGTTATTGTTATTACGGATAGACCATCACGTGTGGCATTTCTTACTTGTGAAATAAGTAGTTGATCTCATAAACTTAAGTGTGGTGACACTTGAATGAACACGTGAATGTTTTGTTATAGAACAAAATACTGGAGACCCACTAGGAGATTCCACATGAATAACTATCTGAGTGTCGATGGTTAATCTCTAATGTTCGGTAGCAGAATTGGTCATTTAACTTGAGATCATCATAGTGCCTTATATGAGGGCAGTCATACTTTGGTGATATTGGATGTTGTTTTGCCAAGGGTCGCTTATACGGCATCGTTCGAGTATGTCAAAAATCATATGAAAGTTGTGAATGATCAATAAAAGATTCGTTACTCTTAGATAGTAAGAGATTATGATCTACATTTTATCCAGTTAAGTTGATAATGAAATCATGGGCCAAGGTGAACTCATAAGTCGAAAAGGAGCTTTCAACTTATATTGACTTAACAGTGAGATAAAAGATATGATCGATAATTGAAATTGACACATATCCATATCTCGTAGTTGATCGGATCATATTGACGAAAGGATTATAGTTTCACAATAAACAAACAAGTTTCGGTTTTGTTACATCACGTGACATTTTCCATCACATGTATTGCCTTAACACATTGCTAGATGTCAATTTGGGACGACGAATGTTAATTAGTAATAACTTAAAATGGATGTTTTAATTTATCGATTTTGATTATATCAAAATAATAATTCAAGTCATTAGACATCGTGATTGGAAACCTAATGGATCACACACAAAAGAGAACCAGAAGAATGAGATTTACCAATTAATTAATTGACAAGTGTTGGATAATCAATTAATTGAGTTGCTTATTAATAAACTCGAATTAATTAATCATAAACCAGATTTAATTAATTTGATTAATTAAATATTGGACCCGGTTAAGCTTCAGAAACAGGTCAAGCCTGCTTGATCTTATATTAATAGGCTACTAAGGTTTAAAAACTGTAGAGAAATAATGCATTATTCTTGCTAACACAAGAAAAGAAATCCCTAGTCGTCATTCTTGTTTTCTATGTGGATCACCATTGGAAATTGGACAATTGGACAGATTGGATTGCAGATCATGATCATCCGAGTTCGAGAATCAGCAAGGGAGTTTGCAGAATTCATCAAAAGTATAATTTCTATCACAGTTTCTATCTAAACAGAAGGCGGATCCTTTGAGTAATTGAAAATGTTTTACTTTCCGCTGTGCATGATTAAGTAAATTCTCAACAATAGGTGCTTCAAAACGTATGACCACCCATAGAGATTGATAAATAACATAACTGTAATTTTAAGAGGAAGGGGAGATGAAGTGGAATTGCTATAGTTTTGAAAAGTAGATAACCAGTGATATTGCTAAATTTTGAAAAAGAGGTGACCAGTGGCATTACTGCAGTTCGAAATATGTGTTAACTGTGGAATCACTGTAATTTTGTAAAAGGGATGTTCAACACAAAGGATGGCATGCTCCAGTGGATGAACCAAACAGATGATCTATGCAAGTGGAACACCTACCCAAGCATAAGACCCACAGTACAAGACCTACTATCAGAAGAGCCAAGCTGGATGAATATACAGGGCCGATACTTACGCAGAACGAACGACAACCCAGTGGCTGGCCTATCGTAACTCAACTGATTTACAAGGTTAGAAAAGTCACTTCCCTCTTTCGAGTCAAAGTAATCCTACAAGTACTTTATGATGTAGGATGCGTATAACTTAACAATCAACAATTAGGATCCAGAAGACAAATGGGTGCGAAGAAGAAAAGAATTGAGGGCAAGAGGAAAATGATTGTGAATTACAATGAATAGACCCCTCTATTTATAGAGCTAAAAAGGAGTTAAAAAGGAAACAAACTTCTAGACCTTGTTTGATCCTCATTTTTTTTCAAAATACATTTTTCTCTCTTCTTTTCAATCACATTTATTTAACCACTTGATTTTAGACAAGCTATCTGCCAAATCCTGAGAAAGTGATTCTGCAAAGGCTGATTCTACTCTCAACAATCGGTGGGATCAAGAGGATAACGCAACCATTGGATTTGTGATTAGTAGTATTGAACCTCATATCCCATCACCATCCCTCTATATGTCTACTGCTAAGCAAATTTGGAAGCATCTCAAGCATATACATTCTAGAACTAGAAATGTTACTCGAATCTATGAAACGTGTAAACAATGCTTTAAGCATGAGAAGGGCTCCTCTAGCCTCATTGAATCTAAGAAGCTTCTGGATGTGTGTTCGGAAATGAATGTTCACCAACCTCTCTTGATTTGTAGGTTACGGAAAAACAGCGAGAAGACATCAATGTTGTTAAATTCCTTATTGGTCTTCCACCAGACTTTAAAGTAGTCTTCAAAAGAGCTTCCCAGTCTTGTAGAGACATTCTCTCGTATTCAACGCTCTACACTATTAGATAATACACCCAGGGGAGATCGTTCTGCTTTTATTGCTCGAGGTGGCTCATTAAGGGGTAGACGTTGTAACGACCCGAGTCTCTATATAATAAAAGTGAATGAGGAAGAGAATTACCTTCTCGCAAATGCTTATACCAAACTCGTTTAAACAATTGATAGAGTGAAGAGTTAACCATTTTATGTGTGTATACAATATTTCTCAGCATATATTCGCACAACCTTGTCGACATACTAACTTGTTGACACGGCTTTCGAATACTTTGGTGTCGTTAATCCAAGACAGTTCAATAGTGATATACATGGAGTCCAAGGCAAGTGAAAGGGATGATATTCCATTTACAACAAACTGATGGACTACTGATGGCTCCTAGTGTCGGCGATGAATTAGATCGTCGTTGTGAATCGATTTTTAAACTTGTTATTGAGTAGGAAATATTTGTAGATTTGGACAACGAAAGTTACGATAGCCCACCTATTTTGACAAGCAAATTGATATTCAAGTGGACGATGTAAGCAGATCTTCAATAGAGTATGATAACATGGATGATGTAGAATTATGGAGAACAAATTAAAGTTGAAGATGTATTAGAAGAGAAATTTGGAAAAGAGGGTGTGAACACAGATTTTTTGCTTTGGTATGGATGTCTCCTTCAATGGTGAGTTTTTAAAGGGGATGTAACAATCTCGACATCCGTGCCCAAGCCGTTAACTTACGTATTGTCCGTTCTGAGAAATTTTCTCCATCTTACCCCTCACGAATTTCTATCGCATCCCAAGATTCATGACATTTCCCTTAAGAGATATTTAAATTTGCAACCCCCTTTGAATTAATCCTGCCCTTGGGACTAACACCGTAACTCTGCAGCTCTCCAAATCTCTGATCAAAGTAAAATAAAACACTTGAAATAATCACTAAGAGCATGTTTGGGCCAGATTTTAATCTGATTTTAATTTAAGTCAAAGTTAAACAATCAATATCAACCACATCTTTTCAACCACACATTTTAAAAACTTCTATCACAATCCATTTAAAATCTGATTTTAATCTACACCAAACACCCCCTAAGCCTGTGAAATAATGGGATATTTTATAACAAATTCAGGGAAATGAATGCAGGAATGTTGTAAAAACACGAGAGAGAGATTACTCCAGAAATGCGAGGCCTAAGCTGACGAGCAAAAACATATTCAAGAGAATTATGAGTTCCTCTGCGGGGTGCTGGGATGACCCCAAATTCTGTAGTCACGCGATGAGGACAACTGATTGTAGTGTGGCCTTTAATACCAAAAATAGAGGAGTCAACATGAATCTCAAAATACAATAGTAATGAACTATTAATAGTATTATCTGAAAACAAAAGATGAACGATAAAGAGCATAACATCGCCACATTCAAAAGCAAGGCACTGAGATTGTAAGTTGTAACTACATTGTGCTAAAAGATATTTACCAGGCATTTTGCAGAGGAAACAAGGTTTCATTGGACAATCAATATACGTGGCCCCTTTAAATCCTGCTTCATGACCCGATCTCTTGCATACCTGCACACAATAATGGCAATTCAATAGTCTAATGCAACCCGATAAATTTCCTTTCTTTTTTTTTGTACTGTCAACAGGTCGAAACTATACAGGGATTCAAACCCGACCTAAAAATGTTGAAAATTAAAGTACTTTTAGAATATGGAGTTTTAAGGAATTTAATTTTTACTTTGCAGACTTTCTTGAGAGAAATAGTGATGTGTTTCGTCTTTGTTTTCCTCGACGTCGTAGTGGAAGCCTCATTTTCTACGACTTGATCATCATCGTCTTCTTCTTCTTGGGATGGGTAATCATCAACTTGATCATTTTCTTCTCCAGATGAACTCTCTTCTTCGGAGTCCGTTTCTCGTTCAATCACCACTTTCGTGAACGACATTTGTGAAGTTATGGGGAAGAACACACATGAAACAGGTTTTCGTAACAGGAAATGAATTTGTTGAGATTCGATTGGAACAGAGAAGAGGGTTTATGAGCCAACTTTTCACATTACCCAAATTGTCCTTGACGAATTAGAGGCTGCAGCCTTACGTTCGGTGTTACTATGGACATTGGCATAACATCGAGAGGCGGGAGATGACGTGGATGCTTTTCATCCGTTCGGGTGTTAAAAAGAAATATTAAGCCCTGTTTGGCCATATTTTTTTTTCATTCTCATTTTTCAACTCATTTTTAACCACACATTCTTCAATAAAATAATATTTTTCATCACATCAATAATTTTTCCTTCTTTTTCAACCACATATTCTCTATCAATCTACAATTTCAGAATACATTCTTCTAAAATAATGTG
>CAIGRS010062470.1:0-15327 GCA_903798395.1 Fraxinus floribunda | reverse complement strand
TCACGTTGGTTGTACTATTTCAACTACACCTTGTATCAGCATTTATCAATCCACGAAGAACTCGTATACATGACCATCAAAGCCGAGCCCACAAACACATCCAATCCAAACCCAGAAATCATTGCCTGCCATGAAGCAAAATACCAAAAGTCTATGATCCAAACAACGAAACCCACAGAAAATCAATTTGATGTAACTATTGGTGAGGTTACACCAAATTGCACCAAAGTTGGTGTAACCATTGGAGATGATCTGATGGAGCCCTAATTTTTTTATAATAAATTTTATAAAAAGTGATAACTTTTTAGAGTGTGTGGTTAAAAAATAGAACTCAATAGTCAAATAATAGAACCCTCCTTTTAATTTGACATTATAAAGTGTTCTTGATTTATTGAACAATGGTGTATTAATTAAAAAGAGAAAAGCCATTTGTACCCGGACATTTTACACGCCCAGGTACACGCCGCCCCTCACATAAGTGAGGGGCCCACCTCAAATATAATAATTATGCCCCCCCCCCTATTGTGAGGAGGGTAGTGGGGTCAGGTAACCAGACGTGTAAACGCTCGAGTACCTATAGCAAGGTTGAATTGAAAATTACATGTCCACCTGACGGGTTTTTAATTTGTTGTACAACACTTACACTCGTTGAAATACTATTATGTCCTGTATGCAACTCCAAGTTGAAATGAAGTCATAGTTGGACTAAGGTGATCAAATTTTACTTTGATCGAGAAATAAGAGTCAAGTTTCAATCAAATCCCATTATAAGAAAAAAAATACAGGAAGAAAAGGGAAATTTGACCACGAGTAAAAGAAAAGAAAAATACCTACCTAGGATGATCGAGAAATAAGAGTCAAGTTTCAATCAAATCCTATTATAAGAAGAAAAATACGGGAAGAAAAGAGAAATTTGACCACGAGTAAAAGAAAAAAAAATACCTACCAAGGATGAATTTTGATAAGAACTTATTTTATCCAAAAGACTGAGGAGTCCAACAGAGCACAAAGAAGTCATCACAAGTAAGTGATGAAATTATCAATTTTAAATCATCACGAGTGTTGGTAAAAAATATTTTTCCATTCATGCCCTCAAAGAACCAAATTGTAATTACAACACTGCCCTTTTTTTCCGGCATTGTAACAAAAGTTGGAGGGTAGTTTTGGAATCATACGATTTTGCATTCAACAAGGTCAAATGTTACATACGATGGCTCGGTGATGAGACCGAACATAATCACACAATGGCCCACTTTCACTGTATAAAAAAATATTTTTCAGCAAAAAGGCCATAAAAAGGCGCTGAAATGATAAGTCCTAAATTCACTCACGTATCGAAAAGTTAGGAATCATTTAACTAGGGACATCTAGATTTGACAAAACATTTGAAATACGAGAATTCCAGAGATCTATATCGCAGCATAGTGTTCATTATGTTCACATGGTTTGCGCATCTCAAACATATGGTTCTACTAGAGATGACAAAATTCTCCATTTGGCCCGGTGTAGAGACTATAAATATAGTCCCCATTCTGAATTCTCAAAACTTGTCCTGAACTTCTATTTTTCTTTTTCAATTAAATCATATTAAAAATAAATTAAATTAAATTAATAAAATAATGTGGCGATAAACGAGATGGTAATGGACGGTAGCCCCAACCTGATATGTTGCTATCTCTAAATTCTGCGCTCTCCTTTGATTTCTTAGCTTTCCAAACCAGTGATAAATTTATTCTACTATCCCAAACATGAGGTTCTACTAGTTCATCTTTTGGTTCTCGGGTGATAAAATCGATATCAGCCGACACAATCATGTTTAGGGTTCCATTTTTAAAACTCATTTTCAATCACAAATTCTTTAACTAAAATAATTTTGTACGTGAACTCAAAATTTCTTCCCCACTTTTTTATACACGTATTCTCCAAAAAAATAAAAAATAAAAAAAATCTGCTTCTAAAAATATATTCTAAAAAGATGAGGCTCGAACGTGGGCAAATTCTACTTATCCAGATCTATGTTTTCAAAACGGACACAAAATAAATAAATAACAAACTAGGTGTCAAAAGGTTGAATCGCATTCAACCTAGGGTTGTACCGAAAATTTAAAAAATAATTTTGATAAAATAATATATATTTAACAGTGTTATAAAAGGCGTAATGCGCGGCGGCCAAGTTATGGGTTGGCGATGCATATGCGAAAAAATGCGTTTTATTATTTTAATTTTTAATCAATTAAAAATAATATTTACTAAACATTTAAAACAAATTAATATGAACTTTATACATTTTTCAAAAATTTCAAAAAAAATATAAGTTTCAAATGTAAATAGAAAATAGTAAGTAAATAACATAAAAACTTAAATTTTATCTAACTCTTTATCATACTCCAGTTCAATAACATCTTCTTCATCTAATTCGTCTTGCGTGTCTTCTGATACAAAATCCTTTTCGTCAGGCTCCTTTATTTCAATCTTAGCATTTAATAATTTTTAACTTCAAAGAATTGTAAAAAACAAAATAATAATGATAATGGCGCGCATAATTGCGCCTAGGTGTGCATTAGCAATCAACAATTGTCGTTCCGTAAAATAAGACGTCAAGCTCGCATCAAGCCAAGGCGTGCCTAGGCCGCCTTTTAGAACACTGATATTTACACTATTAAAAAATTATATTTAGTTAGAAGAGTATTTTAATACTCATTAACTAAATCAAATAATGGAAAATTATTATTTCAATACATGAAATAAAATTGACACAAAAGGGTCCAAATACTAAGGAGAACAGTGAACACAAAACCAATAACCAAACGTCTCACTAAGGAACAAATGGACAATCCATGGAGCTGTTCTAGAAAAACAGAGAAAACAAACGGGCCCAAAAGGAGAAGATATTTATTTGCTATAATTGCTTTTCAATAAGTAAGTATTGACAAGTATACTGTACTTATGGATCTAATAAAACGTGTGATTAAAATTAATATTTAACTTTGAAAAAATAAAATTTTAGTAGAAAAAAGTGAAACCGAAAGGAGAAGATATTTCCTAGCCTTCGGTCTTGACATTAATTATTATAATTTATACCACATGATGGATTAAGGTAGATAAATTTCATTCAAAATCAATCATTTTACTAAAATCTACTTATTAAGATAATTTCTTGACAAGAGCTAATTAATTATTTGGTGAAATTGATTATTTTAGTTGTCTAGATGATATTTCAATTCCTGCGCAGCCTTGACATTTATTATTATTATTATTTTTGTTGACGTAGGAATTCACAGCAGCTATCCGTAAAGTGCGTATTGGGTAAACCTCGCTTCATGTGCAATAGCTCGCAAGCCACACAAGAGAGATAAATCACACTAGGCAAGCCCGGTGCGACGGGCTCGACCAATGAAGTATTGGCAAGGGATTCAAACTCGTGACTTTCGATTTTCGCGTTTACCTGCTCCACTAACTGACTACACTCGAAGGGGGCCCTGGCATTTATTATCATACCATAAGATGGATGAAGGTTAGTAGATAGATGTCTTTTTCATGGACAAAATTTCTTCAAAATATTGGAGTGCAATACTTACAATTTCAAGCCAGGCAACTTAGAAGTTAGGAAGAAGGTTAGGTGCATCATGGACCGGTCACATTTCTATTCAACGGTCACAAAAATACATATAATTTTCGCCCTTGTTTGGGCTCCATTATTGTAAATTATCATGAGAGAAATAGTGATTTTTTAGAAATTGTGTGGTTAAAAAAGAAGTAATTTTTTTTTTTTAAATTTTACGTGTAATATTATTTTGTTGAATAATGTATGGTTGATAAAAAGAAAGAGAAAATGAATTTTAATTTAATTCGAGGGGCAAACAATGGCTTAAACGGTAAAAGAGTTCACGCTCAAAGAGAAGTAATTGTTGAAGGGATAATTTTCATCAATTGGGGAATTATTACTGTTGGAAAATATAAAAGGTGCACAAAGGTAAGCAAATAACTAAAAACTAGAAAATTGGAGAAAACAAAAAGAAAAATCATGAAAAGATAAAAAAGAAGGCCCGAACGCGAAATTGTTGTCCTCAAACTATACTTGCCTCATCTCAGATTGAAAATGATACTTAAAGGGATTATGTCAAATAGTTTGCAAGATTAATCAAGCCCTGTAAAGGATTTAACACTTAAGTATCAGTGAAAATTCTCCAAAATTTGAAAAACACAAAATGGAATTTTTTTGAATATGTTTGAAGGAATTTTTTATTTCAATGATGCGTGGAATAAAAATGTTTTCAAGAATGATATTCGTTATTTTGCCTTTAAACATTGATCATATATATATATATGACTCAATAATATTCCACGAAATGGAGCCAAAATCAGAAGAAAAGTCACCAAAATTCAAATAGCAACGACTATTTTCTTCCTCTATGCGGTCGCATAGGCCAAACCTATGCGATGCGACCGCATAATTAATGTAGTCACGGGGCCTTTAGTTCCGATATATGGCTATGCGATTGCATGCCATAGATGCCATAGCGGTCTATGCGGTCGCATATTTCATCCTTTTGGTCTCAGATTTCATTTTTTATTCCACAACCAATTTTATTAACTTTTGAATAATATTTTCAACATTTACACGCTATGAAATTGAAATGTATTTAGATGCTCGATTATGAAGACAGTGAACTCGAGTGCTCTATTATGTCCTGTATGCAATTCCAAGTTGAAATGAAGTCATATTTGGACTAAGGTGATCGAATTTTACTTTGATCCAGAAATAAGAGTCAAGTTTCAATCAAATCCCATTATAAGAAGAAAATACGGGAAGAAAAGGGCAATTTGACCACGAGTAAAAGAAAAGAAAAATACCTACCAATGATGAATTTTGATAAGAGTATTTTCAAGAAACTCTTTAAACATGAGATGCTCTCTATTTTAAAGAGTCAACACTTAAAATCATGCTCCAAGAGACTCTTTAAATTAATATTTTAATTTAGAGAGTGAGTCCGACTCTAAAAATTTGGAAAGTCAAACCTACTCTCTATAATTAAATGCATTAAAAAAGTTTCAATTTTCAATGTAGAAAAGCAATAAAATAATTTAAAGAAAAGCTAGTTGTAATAAACGATAAAAATAATAATAAATATTTTTTGGGAGTAGTAAAATTANAAGAAAAACTAGTTAAAATAAAAGATAAAGAAAAATAATAACTATTTTTTGGGAGTAGTAAAGTTAAATGTTACATATAAAGAGTTTATTGAAATATTTCAAAATTTTAACTCTCTAAATTTATAGATGCACTTCAAATGATAGAATATACCCTTTAAATATAGAAAGTCTCTTGAAAATGCTTATTTTATCCAAAAGAGTGAAAGAGTGAGGAGTCCAACGGAGCACAAAGAAGTCATCACAAGTAAGTGATATGAAATTATCAATTTTAAATCATCACAAGTAATTGGTAAGAATTATTATATCCAACACGCTTTCTTCAATTATTCAAACACAAGTATTAAAAAAATAGCACTTCGTAATTCAAATTTTCCTCCAAACTTTAGCCGAACGAGTCCACATAAATGATGTAATCACTGATTTGAAGGCTGGCCTCGATTATGGCGCCGTTTCTTTCGTGCTATCCCCTGTGATTTGCAATTAATGTAATATGTGACATCCTACCGCATTCAATTATCTTGTCGATTTTGACAGCTGATTTCAAATTTCAATCCTGTGTTTTGCCGCAACTTGTACTGTAACGATTACAGTTGGTTCATTTTTTAATTTGTAAATGGGGAGTCAACTAGAGAGGCAGATGCAGAGATCGGAATTGGAGCGGCTGTTGGCGATGACGGTGAAAACATACCCGGTGAGGAATGAGACGCCTCTGGAGTGGGCAATGGAGTTGGCGAAACGCGTGGCGGAAATGGGCGGAGGACTGCCCAGCACGGACTTAGCAGAAGTGGTAGTTGCCCAGCTCTGTTTTTCCAACAACAACCCTTCCATGTGGAAATTCCTCCATCAGGCCGTCTCCTGCGGTCTTCTTTATCCTTTCCACGTCCTTTCCCTCCTCACTTCCAGGTTCCCTTTTTCCTTTTTTATCCTTTACATATATTAATATTTTCACTATATTTCAACCTTTCGAGTATTCCCATTCTTGTTGCGGAGTAGCAGTTGATTCCGAGTAGTTTGTGCTTGCTTGTGGTTTTACGAGTATATAATGCCTTTCTTGGAGCAACTGCATGATAACCTGATTGGCGGTTGACAGGTTTTCTGTTTTTCGAAAATATAGATGTTGCTAAATAGAAAATAGTCTGATAGTTATTTGCTCGTGCAAATTATACCTCGATCAATTTGGGGAAACTCATCTACCCGAGTTTAAGATATCTGTTTTGAAGTACCTCGTCTGATTCTTAATCTGCATTTCTGTATCAATTGCCCTTGTGTAAGAGATTTCCCATACTGTCTAGGCATTTAAGTAAGCGACTAGAAGGACCTCTGGAACCTTTTAGGGGTGGTGTAGGGCTGTGGAGGCACTTATGACTTGGTGGGGACAATTGCTCCCACTGAACTTTCTAAGGGGAAGAAAGCTACATTAAGTCCATCAAGTCCTATCACTCCCTTCCCCCATGTAATTTGTCAACTTACTCCCCTATCTGTCCTAACTTATGCCAAGTACCAATTTTCCTCTTTTGTTCTTTTTATCTGATTTTCTGATGTAGATTTGGATAGTTTTATTTTAATTTTAACATGCAATTCTTGTTTTGATAATCAGCATTATATAAGTTTACATGCTCATTGAATTTGTTTCATGGAATTCTAATTTAGATATTTTCTTATTTACTTATTCTATGAGTTCATTATATGGGCCAAAATACGATTATTATATCCTAAAGTTTTGATTCCTGTTTATTGGTTGCAAAACAAAGAATATGTGAAATTATTCAAATATATCACAATTGAATTTAACACGACGCAATAACAAAAGACTATATTTTTCCAGTTGCCACTGCTATTAGAGATAGTACTATTATGGGAGAATGTGATTGAAAATGAGTGTTAAAAAATGACTTTTTGAGAAAATGGAGCTCAAACAAGGGCTAAGGTTTATCAAGTTTAATCAAACAAAATATTTGTTAAACCTTGTTTGGATATGCATTTCATTAAAAAGTTCAAATCTTGCAGATATTTTTTTAGATATATTAAACAAGAAGATTTTATATGCCAATGTTTGGCCCCCATTTTTCCAAAAATTTATTTTTTCAAAACTCATTTTCAACCACATATTCTCCCATAATATAATTTTACATGTAAACCCAAAACATTTCGTTATTTTTTAGCCACACATTCTCCAAAAAATTACTATTCCAAAACACATTTTTCCCCAAAAAAATGGGGCTCAAACAGGGGCTATGTCTAAACGAAATATTTGAAGTGAGTGTGCCTGAGCATAAATGTCCTACTTTAGTTTCTCTGTAGAGTATGAATTCTGATGGGCACCATTTTTCTTGCACAGAATTATTCCATATCGAACGTCTCAACCAGAGGCTTATAGACTCTACCTTGAACTTCTAAGCATATACGTATTTTTATTTATACCACTTGGAATGGATGCTTCTAAAAAGAAGTAAGTGCCGTGATTGTTTTTGCAGTTTAATTAAAAGCCAAAGCAAAGTTCTCCTCTCATTGAGGTTTAAAGATGCAAAGAAATCGACAATGTACTCATTTTTGCTGTTTCACAGGATAGCGAAGTCCATAGATGTTGCTCTTCAGCTTTCAGAGACATATAGCTTTCAAGTTTTTGAACTTGGCCATGCAATGGTTTTGTGCTTATTTAGCATTATTGTTCACTTAATTGATAGCACATTGGATGATTTGGGATTGCAAATGGGATCAAAAGGTGGAGCATGTGAAGTAACCAAAAGTGAAGATACCCAGATATTGGACATAGACTTTAGAGAGGATCAGGTCCATAAAACAAATGAATTTCGTGAACAGATAAGGCGAACAAATGCTTTTATGTGCCTGGAGGTTTTGACAAAGCTAACAGACAACAAAAGAGCTTTGGGTTTACTTCGACTTGTTCACTTGAATTTGTATGTCCAACTCTGTTGTTAGTTTGCGTGTAACTCTCTCCTGACCCCTTGAGCCTATTCTCTTCCCGATTATTGACTTTTGTGTTCTGCTTCCATACTTGTCAGATTTAGATTAATTCATGTTATATTTGTTTAGACAATTCATGTTATATTTGTTTCAATTACACAATTGTTTACTTTAAGAGAAATAAATCATAAAAGGACTGGCGATTGTTTCATATTCTTATGGCTCTTTTATAACATGCATATGATGTGGGGGTTCAAATATTCCAAATTCTTGTTTAATTACGTATGCAATGATTTGATTATCATCTGCACAAAAGCACATAATAAGACTGAATGGACTCAAAATGTGGGTTTATTCCCCTTCTTCTCATGGTTTAGAAACATTTATTATACATCCTATATATTAACAAAATCATTAAAGGTTTCATAGAACATAGTGAAATGTTATCCTCTGTGGGTATCTCTCCCATGTTATCATGCATGCACACTCATTGACTCAACATTCAAAACATATCTACAATGCCGGGATGGAATTACCTCTGGTGGTTTGTAACTCTTATAAGATCCAATGAGGGTGATGTAATGTTCTTGACCATATTTGATGAACCATATTTCTGGCTCAAATTGAGGTTATCTTCAGCCAAACCTGTACTGTATGTGGGTAATAATTTAGATGAAATCTTCAATGTATGTAGCTGTGCTTTCTTTTCATCTATCGCTTACTAGTCATGCGTAACCGATAGAGGGAAGCCATTTTTACTGTGGATGACATTCATAGCTAGATCAGTTCTCATGCCATTGTCTGACATGGTAAATATCCCTATGGTGGAATGCTGTACTTGCAAGGAATTTGAAATATTGCAATAACTTGATAGCTTAGTCAGGATAAAAATCACCCAAATCCCAATTGTAAGTGGATGTGCTCGCATCAGACAATGCAACATGATTTAATGATATAAACCATGGGTATTTGTGACTGTAGTTTGTCTGCAGGGAATTTCCTTGCAATTTCTCTGTGATAAATATGCCTACACATTTTGTTGTGCTATCATGTACTAGTTGTGATTCAATCAAATTAAGTATGTCTAAATAATTTGTCTTTTCTGGTATGGTGAACAACTGGTAGATATATGTTTCCTTTCAACTCTTGTCATCTATAGGGCTTCTCATGTTCAATCATGAGGAAACAGTTGGATCAAGTCTACTCATATAACTATTCTTATGGTCTAGATAAGTTCTATTACTGAATCTACGGTATCCTCTCACTTGGGCTATGCTTATTCTGAGAAAGTCAATTTCTGAATTATATGCCCCATTCATGTTTCTTTCCTTATTTCACCTTTTGCTTTCTTTTCTTTTTAAAAGTAATTATTATTATAATTTGGTAATTTGTTTTCTGTGTCGTTTTTTTTCTTTTTTTGGTGGTGGGGCTGGTGATGGATAGACCTGAAAAGTTTAATGGCCTTCTAAGAAAGATGGAGTTTCTTGAAGCTCATAGGTTGTCACCAAATTTGAAGCCCTTAGGCCAACTTCTATCAAAGTTGTCTACAAATATCCACAGAGCCTCAGTTCTGGAGTGTCAGCTGAGCAAGCACCAGCTCATTGGAGCACTCTTGGATAATGGATCCTGTAAATTGTCTTCACCTTGTCATTCTGTAGCTGGTCGGTTCAATTGCTGGGTTGCTTTTGACATATGCATGGAGGATGCAATGGATGGCAAACAATTCCCTGTAACTTCAGCTATTGATATACTTAAAGGTTAATCCAACTTAAACCTTTTAGTGTTAATTTCTCAAACTAAATAGTCAAGTTTTCATATATTTGACTATGGGCCTGTTTGGTACGGCTTAAAATCCAATTAAAATTGAAAATATGGCCGTTATTCGGTCCCACCCATCTAATAAAAGTCAACAATAACGGCTATATTTTCAATTTTAATCTGATTTTAATCTCTACCACACAACCTCTATATGTGTTCAATAAGGCCTTGACATTTCCCGAATCTTTTGACCTAATTTCAGAAACTATCATTACACTTCAAGTATTTAATGGGGCAAGCTGGCAAGAGACTTTCCTTGCACTTTGGCTTTCAGCTCTTCGGCTAGTTCAACGAGTTGAGATTAACTCAAAGAAACATTTTCCTTTCAATTATTCAAAATGTTATCGATGTTTACATTTACAAGTATTGACCATGCTTTGTTGTAGGATCGTGACCCCTTGGAAGGGCCCTTTCCACATCTTGAAGCTCGCCTTTGCGTTCTATTGTCTATTGTCCCTTTGGCAATTGCTCGTGTTTTTGAGGATAATTCAACATTTTATAGTTCTTCTCTTCGAGAGGGTATGACCCCCATGCATTTGAACACTGGTTGTGAACGTGGTAAGAGTGGCATTGTTCTTACTTCAAGAAGACAAGGGCTAATTTCTTCTCTTCAAGCTCTAGGCCAGTATCATACCCTCCTGTGCTCCCCTGCATCAGTTGTTGATGCATCAAACAATGCAGCTGCTAAGGCTGCACTTTTCATCCGAAGGGCTAAAAATGCGAAAGATGGGATTGATGTAGGTGATTACAGTGAAGTTTTTGTCAAAGAAGGTAAAGGTTACTTAATTTCCATGTGTTTTGAGTTGGTGTTCCTGTAACAAATTTTCGCAACAGAGATTTCATTTTCATTTTAATCAACTTTACTCTAGGATGAAGTTTCAATCAAACTGTGAAATTTGCTCTCAAATGACCAGAAGACTGTGACACTCTAAAGCTGTTGCATTAAGCATATCATGCTCCTTTCTCTATTTTCTCAGATTTTGCTCTTTATTTGTATGCATCTAAACCCTTCCATTAAGAAGAAAGTTAAAAGAAAATAGGTCATTTTGTTTCCATGTACAATATATTTCAATTCTCATCATGTAAGAATTTCAAACTAGATACCTAATTTAAGTTTCTTTATATACCTGTTTTTCCCAGTGATTATTCTTATAGATTTCAAAGTAATTAATTACCTATTGTTCTTAGGGGGTGACTTGAGGCATCTTATAGTGGAAGCTTGCATTGCGAGAAACTTAATTGACACCTCAGTATATTTTTGGCCTGGTTATGCTCCTGCACCAGTCTCCGAGTCACATTCATCACCTTGTCAAAGATCTCCTTGGTCAACATTTATGGACGGAGCTCCATTGACAGATAACCTAGTGAATTTGCTCATCAGAAATCCAGCATCAAGGTATTTCTTACATCACTTTTTTGTGAAAAATACTGAGGAAGTCCTGCTTTTCCTTTGGAGGGCAATGAAATAATATCGTTATTTTATTGGAAGAAATTAATAAGTGATCAACTTAATCTTTACGTGCCTACAAAATTTGGCATCTCGGACAGGGCAATCAATAGCTTCAAAAATTATATATAAGGTATCTGTGCACTATTTAAATATAGATGAGCCTAAATGACATTTTCAGTCATTTTAAATGGTAAATGTATTTATGAACAGAATTAAATTTATTTTCTTATATAATGTTAGAATAAATGAATTCAACAGTAATGAAAAATTATTTTCAATTTAAGACAATTTAAATTGAAATTGACATAGGGTAACACTAGAAGCCCTTTAACTGCATTTAGGATTACCTGGATATTTTTCAGTAAGACTCAGTGATCCTAAAGTTTGAACGGGTGAAAGTGCCCTTTAAAGGCTAACCATTCGACTTCTCTCAGTTAAAGTTTATGATTGAGTTAATGTCTTCTTTGCTCCTTGTCAAGTTTAGCAGAGATTGAGAAGTTATATCATATTGCATTGTTTGGGAAGGAGGATGAGAAGTTAGCGGCAGCAAAGATTCTATGTGGTTCATCTCTCAGCCGTGGATGGAATATCCAGGTATGACTTCTCAAATACTGCCACCTAAATAAACCAGGTGCAAACTCTGCATAAAATGCAATGCACCATATTGCATTTAATCAATTGCTTGTACCTGGCTTCTTCAGACAGCCGAACTTCTTTGACCAAACATGGAGGTGAATCATCTTTCTTTTCAGAATCTATTGGCATTAGGTGGAAAAACTTTTCTGTTTACAATTACCGATAAAAGTATTATCCCTCTGTTAGATAAGTAAATGAAGGGCCTCATGCTTGGGTGAGAGAAAAGGATGAGAATATGATTTCTGATTTTAATGATTCAAACCAATTTGTCATCACACCATTTGCTCGAGAACTTTGTTAAAAATCAAGGTGCTTGAAACTATTTCAGATTTTATATCTTTACACACGAAATGTTTATTTAAATAATTGTTCTTCTTCCCTGCCTTGTTTGAAAGTGATTTTTCCTACACGCTCATTTTCAATGATACATTCTCCTAAAAATAAATAAATATATATATCATTTTCAAATATCCCTATTACTTTCCCATATTTTTTAACTACACATTCTCCAAAAAAAATCACTTTTCAATTAATCACTTTCACACAAGCAGTTAATGTTTCCCTCGTGATAATGCGCTTTGATTTTATAATTTGATTTTAATACTAACCCTTTTTGTCCATGACCATAGCTAGCCTCTTGCATTTTTTGAAGTTATTTTCACTTCTGTATTGAAGATAAATTTCACTTCTTTACAAATATTGTTTGGCAGGAACACGTCATTCACTTTGTCCTCAAGCTTCTTTGTCCTCCTGTACCTCCAAATTTTACTGAATCCCGGAGTCATCTTGTGGGATATATGCCAATGCTTAGTGCTGTCCTTCACAGTGCTACCTCAATTGATATAGCTCATATTCTTTCCTTGCACGGCATGGTAAAATTCTATTTTTCTTTTTCTTTTCTTTGAAGCGATATGTTTTTTTTTATATGTACTTTTCATTTGACAACTAATTAATCTTATATGCACGCACACTTTTTCGAAGGCATAACATGTGCACATTTTCTCAAATGCGATGCATTTCTTATCAAAAGCCTAACCTTTGCACATTTTCTCATAAATGACTGGCGCCAAAACTTGAGTTTCAGAATCTTTGTGGCTTTGTGGTAATTCACCTAAAAACTTAGATATCCATTACAGAGGGGGTATATTTTTTTTATGTTTAGTTTTCAACACATTCACACATGTAATGTTACCATGATCTAGAAGTTTAGTGCATGACGTCATCTCCAGGGTCTTTAATAGGTTAATCTTATTCAATCTGGCAGGTCCCTGAAGTTGCAGCGGCTTTAATGCCACTCTGTGAGGTGTTTGGATCTCTTGTACCAACATCAAGTCTCAAGATGAGCACGTATAATGAGTCGTCAACATACATGGTATTTTCTTTGGCATTTCTCTTTTTGATGCGCTTGTGGAAATTTTATAAACCTCCAGTTGAGCACTGTATCACTGGGCGTGGAGGGGCAATTGGAAGTGAACTCACGCTGGAGTATCTTTTGATATTACGAAATAGTCGCATCCAATATTCCAATGGCGATTCTCAAGGTGAAAGAATCGGCAGTGCAAACTTGCTCAGATCTATATCAGATGGACCTATATATATAGATTCTTATCCAAAATTACAGGCTTGGTACAGTCAAAATAGGTCCTGTATAGCCTCAACACTTTCTGGTCTTCGGAGTGGAAATCCAATTCATCAAGTTGCTAATAAGATTCTAAATATGATCTATGGTAGACTGACAAGAAGTGGGACTTCATCTGATAATTCTTCAACACCATCATGCATCACAAGTGGTCCCCCTGTAAACAGTGCAGAAGATGCTGGCCAAATACCCTTGCTCCCAGCATGGGTTATCTTGGAAGCCGTTCCTTTTGTTCTTGAGGAAATCTTAACAGCTTGTGCTTACGGAAGACTTTCATCAAGGGACTTGACAACGGGTTAGCAAAATTTAAATCTTGTTAGTTTTCCAGGGTACATAATATTTATTAGTTCTTTTAGTTGTTCAACTTTTTTACCTGAACTTAATCTGATGACTGATGCTAGAGATATCTTCTTAGCATCTGACCTGTTGGATGTAGATCAAAACTCCAATGATTTCTTTGTTTCAATCCCAAGAATTTTGGAAATATCACGGGTTTAAAGAAATTGTGATAGTAGTATAAGATTTTCACTGACGGGATATTAAATCTTTCGAGTACACTGTTTAGGCCTGAGGGACCTAGTGGACTTCCTGCCTGCTTCACTTGCCACAATAATCACGTACTTCTCCGCAGAAGTGACACGTGGCTTATGGAAACCGGTACCAATGAATGGAACAGACTGGCCTAGCCCTGCAGCTAATCTTATGACAGTTGAGTCTGAAATGAAAGAAATACTTGCTGCCGCTGGTGTTAATGTTCCAACTACTTCATCTGGTAGGTTTCAGAATCTTTTCTAACCAGCATGTGTCATTTTTATTGTATCTTTGATGTAGAACAGTAGAAGAAAACAAAGAGAAGAGGGAGAATAGATGAATGGAGGATGTGAGAGAAGAATCTAGACAGAGAAACACATAAATTTCAATAATTCTGACTATCATAGTCAATGCTTGAACTGTTCAACAATAGTAGTCCTATTTGCATGGGAAAATCTTTATGAGAATGAGAAACTTTTAACATTTTTTAGAGAGCTAAAATAACAAGAGGAATGCTTTCTTAAAGACTAGTTATTATAAGAGGTAATCTAGGATTGTAATGTGTAAGTTGTTCGTCGATAGTAGTTCTTATTCATAGATAAGTTTTTTCAAGAGACTTTTTTTGTAGTCAAGGTGATAAAAAAACCCCATCTACAATTTTTTCTTTAGTAGGCCTTTTTATACATTAAATGTCTACAGTTCACACACCATCTCTCTATTGATTCTGATATTGTTTCCCACACTTATCAGAAGGAGAACCAAGTAGTCGATTTACTAGCATTTGAGCGGTAGGATCAGCGCCTTTATTAGGAATATGGTCCCCTTGACTTACCACGATGTATTCGAGCTCTTGTTCAAATAGATAGATATGGACTTCCTAGTATTAGAAATCGTTTTGTGTGATTTTCATTTGCTCATTTTGTATTGGAGGTAGTACTTCCCTCCTTATTACAATCCTTCATATGTTACATCTCTTTGCTTTTAGGAGGTCAGGTTTACGCCTCCCTCCCTCTTGTTCTCGTGGTTTGTGTTTTTACATATACGGTTGGATAATTCAAATCCCCATCAGCCTTCCCTGTGATGCCTAAAAAACCGCTAAGGTTGTGTTGGTGTTTTACTTTAAAAAAAAGAAAAAGAGAGGCTTTTTTCTTCATTTGCCTTCTTCCTCACCCAC
>CAIGRS010062372.1:0-12701 GCA_903798395.1 Fraxinus floribunda | reverse complement strand
AACAATGCTAAAACGAATAAGTTGGGCGGTAGGCGGACGTCCAACACTCTCTAACAGTCAGTTTTTTTACCGTTCTAACTTCTGATGTCTAACGACTATTTTGACCTTTCGGACATAAGGCAGACGTCCAAACCCTCACCCGTACTCTCAGAAAGTTTTGCTATTTGTCTTCTATAAATAGAATCTATTTTTACATTCATTCTAAGGATCTTTAATTACATTAAAGGGAGAAACATTTTAGCATAATCATTCGGGCCTATATTACATTTGTTTCATCTACTTATTCATATTAAAACATTTTGATTATTTGAATCAAAATTTGAAATTATCATATTTCTCAAAGTTTTCTCATTCAACGATTGAGCCATCATTTATTGCTATTCATTAAAGTGTTAGTATTTCTTTGTACCTAATTCATTTGTATCATTTATTAAAAGAGAAGTTTCATTTTAAAATCATTCTTCAAACTTGTGGGTCATATTGAGTGATAAGCGTAGTTTTTACACTTATTCGAGGTTCTAAATGATAATATTCTATTGTTCTTTGGATAAAATACATCCTAACTTGTGTTATATTATATTTTGTAGGTAAAACTCGATGTTTGATAAAAAAATAGAGAAAAAAATGCAAAAATAGTGAAAAAAATGGCGAAATCCAAAAGTCGGGGACTAAATTGCAAACAATCCATAGATGAGACTTGAGACAAAATAAAGATTGAAGACGCCTAGGATTTAATTGGAGGCATTTGGGAGCTAGAGGGACCAAATCACAAGTAAAAAGGATAAAAATTGCATTGCAAAATGTTCAAGGACCAATTTGCACTATTAACTCAAAATGTGAAGCTGTGTGTACACATCGACCTGCAGGCCATGTGTACACAAGATTCCATTATAGGCTGTCAGAGTCTAAAATCATTCTACTAGGCGTACACTCAATTTATACTATGTGAACTCATAGCTTCCAGCTTGAAAATATTTTCTTTCCGTTTTTTTTTTGGTCAAATTTTGGTATGATATATTTGCACCATTTATAATCTAGAATCCGTCCAGAACATGGGGGAATCTCCCTTAGACCTAAAAATCACATATTCTACATATTTTGGAGGCGAATAACAAGACATAATCATCAACAAAAAGGAAAATAATACAAGTTTATTGAATATCCTTAATCGAAAGTCAAGATTCAACCCAAGAAATTGGATTTATCTACTTTCTTCATTATTTCTCATTCGGGTGATGACTTTTCATTATTTCTTGTATAATTTAATTATTAGGATGATTAGCTAAGTTTTTCATTTGTATTGGATGAATGATTAACCCTATTGTTCATTTATTTTAATTTCTTGATTGGTTTTGTATTCCCATTGAACTATTTGATTGCTTGATCATCAATTAAATAGTAAGTTGCTTGTTGTAGTGTAAGAATACTCATAATAAGTTTAGAACGCGGCAAAATAACACATGGGCAATATGTATTAGGAATAATATCTGTGATATATGAAATGATCATATGTGATAAATCCTTTGAATCAATGCATGTTTTTCATATGAATTTGGATTAATATTAGGATTGGGTCGTGTTAAACATAAGTTTAATATATCTTAAAAAGGAATATTGAATAAAAGTGGATTATCGATTGTCTACGAATTAAGAATTGAATTATAACACAATAGGGGAATTCAAGATTCAAATACAAATATTCATATATTAGATAAATACTTTATATGATTTCTTAATTTAGAATTAGTATAGAAAACATACAAACTATCTCATTTGATATTACATGACTTTGAATTTGATAAAAGCTATTGAACTAGATAAACTCAAAATTCAATTTTTTTATTACTTGTACAACGATCTCTTACACTTTCGGGTTTCAACGTAACATTGAAGTCGCTCGAAAGTTTAATATTTTATAAGGATCGGTGCTCATTATTTATAAGTCATCGTAAGCGTTGCAAGGTTTTTGATTACACCATATGTCAACCAGTAAAGTAAAAATGTCTTGCTCGTGAGTGATAGCTCATATTTAAAAGTCAACTTCTCGCAATGAGATTTTTCAATAGTGTTCTCTCTTCAATTGTGAAGAGGTTTATCATCGAAGTTTGACATGGATTATTGTTTGGATCGAGCCTCCACAATTATATCATTTGCACTCTCTCTTTCCTTTTACTTGCCATTATTTTGTTTACGCTTATTGTTTTATTGATTTATTTGTTTTTACCTTGCTTGATATAAGATTAATTTTCGAAAAAGTTTCAAAAATCAATTCACCTGATTTTTGCTAATTATTTTTGAGCTATCAAAATCATTTCCTTTAATGAAAAAATTATAAAAACTTCTTCCACTACCTCTCTTTACTTATTGTCACTGTGCTATCAGAAGTTGAAGAATTCATTTCATTATAACCAACGAATAATGAGTGAAGTATACAAAGTACTCAATTACAGTATATCACGTGCATAGCAAATGCTAAAATAAGTCCATGTTTGACCCTCAGTTTTATAAAATTTATTTTTTCTCAAACTTATTTTCAACCGTACATTTTATCGACACATAACTTTTATCTAACTTTTCAATTTCATCAACTTTTACTATGGCTGGATATAGTCCAATTCGGTTTGATTATCCTTGTCCTAAGGAGAACCGAACCAAATCCGAATTTTCGAGTATTTAGTAAATGTAATCGTCGGGTCCAAATTTAATTATGAAACTATTTGAGCTCGGAATCATCGGGTCTAAATTTAATTATAGAATCATTTGAGCTCTGTTCCGTTCGGTTATGGGGTTCCGACAATATTTTTTTGGTATTTATAACAATGCTACATTAATTCAACTAATGACATGTTCAATTTTAACTCTTACAAAATAACGTAGTCCAAGTTCGTGATATTTTTGTGCATCTCTTTGTTGAGTTCTCATAAATTTAACAGTTAAAATCACAGAAAGAGGAAGATAGCGTTCTCACAATAATAAAGAGAGGTTTCTAATTCGATTTCTCTAGACAAAATTAGCACTACGATAGAATAAGAGAATGGGTAAAATTTAGGCCGATTTGTTATTTGGAATTGGGCTATAAGTTTGAGAAAAATTAATTAGTTAGCAAATTTATTTATAAAAAAATAAAATAATTTGACTTATTTAAAATAAAATAAAAATTAGGGATATTGAGTTCTTATTTGATTCTTCGGTTCTCTGTTATAGACCCGTCATTTCTCGATTTAGATACCCATTCGGGTATTTAATTTAAAAAGAACCGTTTGGTTTGATTCGATTCGGATCCGATTCGAGAGTTTTGTCAAGTCCTAATTTTATCAAAATTTATTAAAAATTTAAGATTAAATTAGAAATTGCCGTGCAGGTCTTGGAGTCTAAGTTGACAGACATTTAATTTCAACATCGTTTTAAACGAATGGTTTTGACTATATTTGGTTGGGGGCAGAGCATTGCGTCAAGTTAGGGCAGTTTTGGACATAACCCAAACCAACCGGACTTTGTCGATTTTGTCCAATTCGAAATCGATCCAAATGAATTAAAGATTTTAATATTTTTTGCTTAGTGTTTCAAGATAAAATGAAAGAATTAAATAGTTAATCGGTTTGACATTTTGCCAACTGAACTTGAAATGAATTAAAGATTTTAATATTTTTTGCTGGGTGTTTCAGATATTTCTTAAAATTAAAAAAAAAAAAAATGTACAGTAACTACTAAAGCTAGAAAATAAAAATTGTAAGTGAACCATTCTTGGAATTCATCTTAATAAATTCAACCAAACAAACAAATTCCAGATGGAGAATTGAACATGAGAACCGCAAGGGATGGGAAAACAAATTATAGAGAACTTCACGATCGCCATGTGAAGAATGTCATGTTTGAGGGTTGCCACCGAATCTCCTACAAGAAAAAATATTCAAAATATATTAAATAAATAAAGAAGGAATTCTTATATAATCTTATTACAGCAGCAAAACTGTTTACCGTAAGAGTGAAGATCGAGAGATAATAACTTTAAACTCTTCATTTCCCAAGTCTCTTTGTTCATCTCGAATTTGCTTAGCAGATTCTGTCACTGAATTTCTGCAGCCATGTACCTCTATAACCTGCAGTGTTTGAATCTGACCAAAGTTTGAAGGGATGCTCTTCAAATGGTGGCATTTTCGTAACACTAGTCGCTCAAGTATGGGGAAATGTTCACTAGAAGCACTCCATTGTGAAATTTGTATTCCATCTAGTTCCAAGTATTTGAGCTGCAGGAATTCACCTTCACTTGTCTCCCATTGTTTATGCTCAATGGCATCATCTTGTAACTTTAGAACCTCAAGGTTTTGCAATCTCCCAATTACACTCATTTGTTCCCAAGATAAATCAAACTTGCGTAGAGTTAGCTTTTTGAGGTACAAGGGAAAACTAATCAAACCGGGACTTGTATTTGTCACATAACTCCGGTGGAAAGATACACTAAGGGATTCAAGCTGATTAAGGAAGTTCAGATTAGGATAGCGATATTGCTTCTTAGATGAATCCCAAATTAGTTTAAATTCGCATTTCAGTCTACGAAGATGGGGTGAATAGCTCAAGATTTTCTCGTCATTCTCTTCAAAAATGAAAAGAAAAGAAACATTTTGTAAGTTATTCATTATGAAGCCCTCACCTTCAGATACTCGCATATGACAAGATTCATCGAATTGTGCACCACCACCAAAATGCAGATATCTTAACTTCACCATATTAAGAAGGAACTCAGGTATTTTAGCTGCTTCTTTGTTATCCACCAAAAGAAATTCTAGGTTGTCCAGGCAGGCTATAGATGATGGTGTACATGAAACTGCCAAGTACTTCAAGTGAATCAGCAGTCGAATTCCTATCAGATCATAATATTTCAAGTCTATGGCTGACATATTAAAGACCCTAAGAAGCTTCATGCTACAACAGACAAATGTGGAGGGATCAAGTGAATTGCCAAATAGAGGACGGACATGCAGGCCTGAAGGTCTCAGGGAAGATGGATTCAAGTATAAGTGGATGCTCGTGTGATTTTTCTCAGCTATTGACAATTGACTGGAGAACCCAACGCACCATCATCGAAACGTCAGCACCATGAACATGATTATAAGTTGTTAGTAGGCTAAAATGGAAATTGAAGAAATATGAAATAGAGAAGTAGAGAAAGAGAACTTACTCCTGGACAACCTTCAAAAAGTTTTCTTCTTCCGCTATTCTCAGGCACATCTCACGCAATAAATCATGCATATTACAAGCTTTGACTTGACCATTGGAGCTTCTATTGGCAACTAATACAAGGCTCCTACCAATGAGATCCATCAGATAGTCGTGGGCCACGTCTTCTAAGCTTTCGTTCTCTCTTTTCTCTATTAATCCTTCTGAAATCCATAGCGCTTTCAACTTTCTCACAGAGATCTCCATGTCTTCTTGAAATACTCCAAAGTACAGAAAACAAGGTTTCAAATGAACTGGTAAGTGCTTGTAACTAAGTTCAAGTATGTCCATGCACTTATTATTGTCTTCAGATATATGCAAACTTAAACTTGCTGCAACTTTTTGCCATGAGCTTTCTTTCTTCTCCATATTGGCAAGAATTGCAGCCACCACAACAACTGCAAGTGGTAGTCCCCAGCAATTTGTTGCGATCTGTTTTCCAAAGTCTACCAACTGTGGAGGGCATTGCTCTTTTTGGAATACCTTCTGCTGTAATAAATCCCAACATTCAGTTTCTGACAAGAAAGGAAGTTGATTAACAACAGCATGAGGTGAAGCTTCCAAACCCACATTTCGAGCCAAGTAGTAAACATTATTCTACTTCCACATCTGTCATCTGGAAAATATCTCTTGAAATCATCCCACACATCTACATTCCAAATATCATCCATAACAATGAGGTATCTTATTCCCTTTAAACTTTTATAAAGCTCTTCTGCCAAGCGCTCTTCATCCATATTCGGAATAGCCTCTTTGCTAAGGTTGCTTACTGTTCTTAATAGGTCGATCAACATATTTCTCTTCTGATATGTTTGTGACACAACACACCAAGCACGCTTGTCGAAATAATCGACAATGTTGCTATCATTGTATAGTTTCTTTGCCAAAGTTGTCTTCCCAAGTCCAGGCATCCCAAAGATGGACAAAATTTGAAGGTGTTGTGGTCCTCGAACAAGTTGACATACTACTTTTGTAGTTTCCTGCTCGAATCCCACCACAATGTCTTCTAAAATGGGAGGTTTTGTGGCTTGAGGTGATACTTCTTCATTTGAATATTTTGCGACTTCTAGTACTCCAGTGTCATAACTCTTCATCATTTCTTCGACTGCAATCTTAATGAGCTTAATATTCTCCATGATATGAGAGAGTCTGAGGGCGAGATACCAGACAGGAGAAAATGAGTTGATTATTATGTATTCAACTTCATAGGCTATATCTCTAATTCTTATCATAATTTCTTGAAACTCTGTATGTTTCGGCATATTGACACCTCTAAGGAAGGATCGCAGGTCCAATAGCTCATCATGTATTGTTAAAAGTTGATCCTTCACCCCAACAACCCTGTCGGCCTTGTGATTCATTAGATCCTTGAGATCGTCAAGGAGTGAATCAACAATGAAAAGCGAAGCTACAACAGTCTTGGTAGGCATATCAGTCTGGATCTTCGAGACTGTTATGCAATGTTTTTCAATCTTGGTATTCAAGATCTCAAACTTTCGCAACAAATCAGAAAGTGATTGATCCATTTTTATCACTAGACCTGGATTCTCGGTGAAAAATAATGAGTGTAAGAAATTACCTACCTCGTTGACCACGGATTCTATATCTGTCAATATGTTCTTGGTTTCCTCCAACTCAGTGTCCTGTGATGGCGTATCTCCAAGAAAGGTGATAACAAATTTCAGCTCCATCCGAAGAGTTTCGTTTTGATCCTTGAAATCTGAATTTTTCCAATCTACCTTTTCCAAGATTTCAAGGAGAAAGTCGATAAAAACCACAAGAAGTTTGTTAATAGTGTTTGTAGTAGTACCTTTAGAGGACACTTTCGGCTTGGGGACTGCAAAGAATACGCGGAACTCTTGCATCACTGACACACACCATAAGATGAAGGATTCGACTTGGTGATAGGTGTAATACAATCTCTCAGCAGACAGCACTAAATCATTTACTTGGTCATTCACTGCTGAATGACGCCCTGAAAAATCAATAACTTCTTCATTTTGGGAAAACAAATTTTGTATATAATTGATGACAATTGGAATGATTTGTCCTCGTGCATGAACAGTTTCGAGTTCTTCATTCGTGAGAAAATAATATTCCATGAGATCGATAACGTATTGACGATGTTGAAAAATAATTTCCAGAAAGTAATTGGAGGGAGCCATTTCACCCTTCTTCGAGATGAGGTGGGCGATAGGATGTATTTTGTTCTTTCAAATTTTCAATATCAGGCCAGTTGTGCAGTTTTCATTTTGAGGCATAAAACTGTATCTAAAACTAATTTCCAAAATTGACTTGTATAATTTATTCATAGGTAATTGGCATAAAATGACCCTATTGTTTGCTGGTTCTGCGTAAATCATTTTGATCTTTTCAATTTTGACATTTGGATTCTCAAATCGATCAATGCGCAAACTTTCTATTTCAGTCATTAAAGCCTTATAAAATAATGAATTTATCACTCTTTAAATTGATGATGATGATGAAATAATTACGGTTAGAATCTCAAATTTTTCAAAAGTGCTAATGATTCCCAATAAGAGATAATTACAACAGAGATACCAAACCTTTCATTTAATTGCAGACTTTGTCAAAACCTTCCATTTTTATAACCCACAATATCAAACCTTTTAAAAATTCATAGGTGAATATGAGTATCAAAGAATAAATACAAATGGGTAATTAAAGAATTGGTAAGGGTTTATTAGGGAAAGAAGAACAATTTGTGAGATTCTTGAATGACTTCCGCCTCGTCTTTGTTGTGGTTAAAAAAGGGATGGTTAGAGGATTGTTTCATAATTGGACATCTGTGATTTGTTAAGGAGTTTGGGGCCAGATTATTATTATTATTATTATTATTATTATTATTATTATTATTATTTTGTATTTGTAATGGTTCTTGGGATTTTTTGGTTCTTTTTTGCCAACTTTTGTGGTGGATTTGGGACTAGTGGTGGTGCATATGGTGGTTAATTTTGAGACGATAGCGACTAGGTGGGTGTGATTTTAGTTTTGGGATGAAAGGATTGGGGAATAAGGAGATGGGGTGGATGGTTGTGGTTTTCTAATTTTGATTTTAATAGAGAATGTGCTTTGTAAAAAAAATTCCCTTATTTTATTTGGGGAAATTATAAAATATTTCATTTCTAGAGTCAACTAACGAATTTTAGGGTCAAACAAATGGAATCTGTCTGATTGGACTTCACCTGCGAATTTTTGAAAGATTTGATATTGTGGGTATCACAAATGAAAAGTTTAAACAAAATCTGCTACTAGATGAAATGTTTGGTACCATTGTTGTAACTATCCCTTAAAATAATTTAAAATATATTAAAACTTCCAATCCCTCCAATCTAATGTTCCAAATTGTACCCATTGCTCACTAACGCAAACTGATTTTCTTCATTAGTTCAATCTGAATAATCCTCTTAATTCTACATGAAATTTAAGCATAATCGTAGATTCACACACGCTGGGATCTATTATCCTTTATTCATTCTATCTTACATATGGATAAGTTGGAATAATCGGTTAATAAATACCAAATAGACAACAATATTAATTATATACCAAATACTTTTTATTCTAAAAAGTAAGAGTCAATTTTCTACTAATGATGCTTTTTACTTTTTAATTAATTTCTACTTTTTATCAAAAATAAAAAAATATTAGGCTTTTACTTCAAACAATTCGACATAATAAAAGAGCATACGAAATTTCTGAGCTCAATGCTCACTACCACATTTATTTAAAATTATGTATGTGTAAGCTATTTATAGCATCGCCTACACAAGAAAGGGGAGTGTTAAAGACAATAATTTAAATTTTATCCTTATGAATGTATTCTACCAATTTATATTTTAAGATATAGTTCAACAGCATACATTTTCCATTTGAATATTGTTACGCCTCGCCTCCGAGGCTCAGAGTAAAGGTGCCGCGTGATAAGCCACATAGGTAGAAAGTCAAAGGAAGATTCACAATATCAAAGTATAAAGAAATCAAACAAGGTCGAAGTCCTCCCATCAAACGGCCGAATTCCATGTTGAGCTGCTGCCTCAAGGACACTACAATTTAGGATGGAGCTCTTCGTGGCTCTCAAAATCGTCTGAAGCCCATGATGCTGATGCTGATGCTGATGCTGATGTTGTTTGCTGTAATATATTTGAAGATCTCTTAGAAGCGATTGATGTAACACTTTTAATAAAGTTTGGTGATATGTCAGTCTATTGTATAGAACGGCTGACCCCTTATCAATGTATTAAATATAAGAATAAATAGTGATACGAAGCCTCAATTCAAGAGATGAGGCCACCTAGTCTGGATCCAATAATCATAACGTAGGCCAAGGCAGTATAATAGGTTCTCTTGGTAATTTAGAGGGGTTGGAATTTAGAACAATCATACATTCGAAATATAAACTTGAACTCTCAAGAAATTCATTCAAACACTTGGTTGAATATTCTTTCATCTTCTTTACAAGTTTGCTGAACAAAAATTTCCATATACAATATAGAGACTTCTATGCACATTTTTATCTATCGTTCCACATATTCCTATTTGATACGACATAGATTATTATGGTTTTCCACCCAGTGATCATTGTTAGCACTGTTGCCGTTGTTTCACTCACCGGAACTTGAACAATTTTGTCTCTCACCGCAAAGTATCTTCCGCGTTCTTTTTCTCCGTTCAACGCTTACATGACACGTGACAACAACAGGGCAAAGACGCTAAAAAGTTTCTTGTCCCGTTTCACTAACAAAATAACCTACTACATGCAAATCACAGATAGATAAGCATTGAATGCCTTAAAATGAGGTTTGTACATGAACTCTCTCTTTTGGAGAGACGTACAGAACAAGGACCCTGCTACCTATGATAGCTTATTAGAAATGACAAGGCGGTAAATCCTCAATGAAAAATTGAGGGATCATAGAAATAGGGCCAGCCAGAGACTTCCCCCTCCACAGATGCAAAGAGGAAAATGTCCTACCTCCCATTTGATGGATCACCAAGCACCCCTCAACCATGGACAAATGCTAGCTGCAGCAACACTTAATGCAGTACCCACTTTGGCTTATGAGAAGGTAAACCCTTGTGTTGAAATGCACTAGCATTAGCCCTACCAAAGGTACCTACAAAGGGAAAGAGGTAGAGGATGAGACTCTGAACCTAGGATAGGGATGAAGCACCCAGCTACTGTACTTGCCATCAATCCCATAGCCACCGCACGAAGAACTGCTGGGATGTCACAAGACACTCTTGCAACACCAACCAAGGAAGAGGCAGGTGCTTGAAGAAGAGATGCTCCTTCCAGGCAAAACCAATCGTATGGGAATGATAAGCCATGATACCCCAATAGAAAAGACCACTAAGGGGGAGGGATAATGATACAAAAAGACCCAAGGAAGGACAAAGGCAAAGATAACGCCCCCCAACAAACAATGGCCAAAAACCCATAAAAGGAATTGACACAATCATTGGAGGCCCACATATTAGGGGAGAGTCTAGGAACTCACAAAGAATTATGCTAGAGAATTAAATGACCCTCATATGACGAGTTTCATAGTGAACCAATCCTCCATTGGAAGAGCAATTCCACCAATCACATTCACTCAAGATAATGCAGTAGGAGTAATTATCACACTGTGATGCCCTAGTGGTAAGCCTGTTGTGGCCCGAAATTGCCTAAGAAGAATGTTAGTGGATAATAGCAGCTCAGGCAACATCATTTTTGGAACTATTTTTGACAAGATGAAAGTTGACCACGATTTGACTTCAATGAGTTCCCCCTTGTATGGCTTTAAGGGACATAACATCATTTCAAGGGGTAAAATCACTCTAGCAATAGAGATGGGGACTGCACCATTGACCGCTCACCACTTCATGGAATCTCTAGTGGTTGACAATTGTTGTACATATCATGGAGTACTTGGAAGACCAGCCTTAAAAGAACTATTGGCTATCACATCCATTCATCGCTTGTGTATGAAATTCCCAACGGATAATGGCATTGCCACTATCCGAGGTGACCAACGAAGAGCAAGGGAATGTTACTCGAACTTCCTAAAGAAAGCTGAACCAAGAACTATCACACCATTATTACAGACCTTGACATGAACGACGCTCCTAAATAAGAGAAAACCCTTGAACAAGGGGAAGCCATTAAGATGACCGATGCTCGTGAAGAAGGGGACATCCCTGGTGTCACAGGAACCTCTGCAGAAGAGGCTATTTACAAAAAGCGGACCCACCCACCCCCCTCGAAGAAGGGAGGGCTACTGAAGAAGCACCTAATTTGGAGGGACTAGATCCTCACATCATTGACTGCGACCTCAAATAGAGGAGCTGGATAACTTCCCAATAGACCCACGGGATCCTTCAAGATACTTGCAGACGGGAAGAAACTTGCCCATAGAAACAAAGAAGGAATTGAGAAGTTTTTTGTTAAAAAATCTTGATGTCTTCGCCTGGAAACATGGCGACATGGTAGGCATCGATCCAAAAATCTGTTACAACCATCTAAACATAGATCCAAAGTTTGCCATGCATAGGCAGAAGAAAAGAGCTCTCAATCCTAAAAGATATGAGGCTCTAAAGGAGGAAGTTAAGAAGCTAATCAACAATAGGTTTATCTGGGAGTCAGTGTAGCCTAAATGGGTAACTCGGTGTTGGTCAAAAAGCATAATGGAAAGTGAAGGGTTTGCATAAACTTTTCAAATTTAAACCAGGCTTGTCCAAATTATAGTTTTCTGCTTCCCAGAATAGACCAACTTGTGGACTCAACCCGGACACGAACTTTTTAGCTTCATGGATACATATTATGTTTACAACCAAATCCCCATGTCCCCAACAGATGAGGAGCACACCTCCTTCATCACAGACAAGGGTCTTTATTGCTACAAGGTCATGCCCTACGGGTTGAAAAAACTTTTTATCTCAATTTATTTTACAATCCAAAGTTCATGCATTATATAAATAATCATGCTGAGACTTGGGGACTATTGTTACTCCTCGCCTCCGAGAGAGTTAAGGTGCCACGTGATAAGCCACGTAGGTAGAAAGTCAACAAGAAAGTCAAATGAAGATTCACCAGGTCAAAGTATGAAGAAATCAAACAATGTCGAAGTCCTCCCATCAAACAGCCGAAGTCTATGTTCAGCCACTGTCTCAAGAACGAAACACTACAACTTAGGATGAGGCTCTCAAAAACTTCCGAAGCCCATGATACTGACGTTGTTTGCTGCAATAGATTTGGATATCTCTTAGAAGCGATTGATGTAACACTTTTAATAAAGTTTGTCAGTATGTCGGCCTATTGTAGATAACGACTAATTTCTTATCAATGTATTAAATGTATGAATAGATAGTGATGTGAAACACCAATTCAGGAGATGAGCTCACGTGGTTCTTATCCAACAATCAGAACATCGGTCAAGACAGTATAAATATGTTCTCTTTGTAAATAAGAGGGGTTGGAA
>CAIGRS010062345.1:0-11478 GCA_903798395.1 Fraxinus floribunda | reverse complement strand
ATAACAAAAAACCATCACCACGCTGCCATTATATCAATTATGTAACTTTCATATGCTGGGTTGGTGAACTGTATATAACGAAATGCTCAATCTGCAATGTGATAAAATTCATCTAGTTTCCAAAGTTTGGAAGATGAAATTGGGATAAATTAGAGGGACAAAAATGAAACTTCATTCAAAGTTGAATGAAAAATAGTCTTTTTTTACCCGTATACTTGTAATCATTTTCCTTATCGATAATCAATTCATAATTTCTTAAATCCTTGTAGATAATGAAAAATAAATATTCCACATATTTTGTGCTTTACCAGATATTAAGGTTCTTGTGCGCATCATTTATACATAGGCAATGTGGTATGGTCGTGGCTTCATTTTTGCCTCATTTCAATTTGATCTCTATACAATTTATTAGAAGACACCATCTCTTTCCTCGAAAAGAAGCCTTCATCAACACCACCACCACCACCACGACCCTCGATGTGATATTTCAAAAAAATTATGTTTAAATATAATTTCAATATCATAAAGAATTTTATAAAAATCGACGAAATTAATCGAATTCATGTCTGATGTCACAAGTATTGAGAGGGTAATTTAGTAAATGCTCAATAACATCAAGGTGGGTTATATGGACATTACAGTTTCGTACAAGTGGAGCACATTTTATTTTAATTCCATTAAAGGTCTTTCACATTTACTTTTTGCCATGCTTATCTCCCTTACTTTTTTCATTGCATTCATGTCTTTAATTTTCAATTAATTAGCATATTTTATCCCTAATAATGATTTTCATACAAAAATTATGTTAAGATAATTATATGGGTAATTATATTACCACTACAAAATTATGTCACGGGTGTTGCGTCGTTGCAACAATAGCATGCGACCCCCACTCTCAGTAATGGTCTCCAAGGTATTTTCCTTTATTTCAAAGTCATTTTTTCAAGCTAAACTCCCAATCCTTGATAAAATTTGATCTCCATCAATTAGGACTCTCATAACCAAAATTCCTTAGACTTCTTCTATTCAACCAAATACTAAATCATATGGAATTTGGGTCACACCACAACAATTACATTGATTTATTTTATTTAAACACTATTTTAGGAAGAAGAGATAGTAAGAGTGGAGAGAAGGTGGAGTGGGAGAACTATAGGAAATCAAAATGGAGAGATAATATGTAATAAAAAAATTTGTGGGATTTGTTGCATTCAAGTATGTCTTTTCATCTTATCTTTTTATGTTAATAAAAAATTTTAAATAATTAGATATTAATTAATATTAAAAAATGTAAATATGAAGATTAATTTTATATAGTATAATGTTATTAGTACAAATTTTATATTTCATAATGTTATTAGTACAAAACAAAGTAGATTAAGAAGATTGCCTAAGGGCATCGTTGATAAATGACCAAAAATAGTAAGGGCAAAAGTGACAACTAAATATTTCATCAGGTATGTATCGGGTGAAGGTCTATTGGCTTTATTATGTGCAAATATTGACTATGTCAAATGCTTCTAAATATATTTTTTTTGTCTCCACTCTCTTTTATTGGAGCAAAGATAATTATCTAAACATATTTGGAAAAGTTTAGAAACTAAATTTAAAATCGAATAGACTTGGACAAAATGACAACCTACGTCAAGTGAATTATCCGCCATCAAAACTCTACAAACATAAAATATTGACGATCGAGCATTGACAGACCTTGTTATAGTCTATTCGCTGAAACCAAAAAGGAAAAAAAAAAAGTTTTAAGAATTGATTTATAGTTTGTAGAAATTATGTCGGAACAGAGCTAGAAAAAGAAATTGTTTAAGTTTAATAATAATTGAAGGATGAATTGAGAATTACACAAAATCAATGAGTGTATTATCATAGATAAGATATTTCCTTTGAACTTCTCAAAATAACACCCTAGCTACAATGAAATATTCAATTGAACTTTAGTAAAAATAATATTTCACGAGATTTTCCTCCCCACCCAGCCCCCACATTTTTCCTATTCATTTCATTGAGCCCTTTTCCTTCAACATTTCTCCCTTTTTTTCTTTTTTCTTTTTTGGGTTCTTTCCTTTTCTTCGCTTATCTCTCGGTTTTCCTCGGATCCCAAATATGATTTTGACTTGAGGAATCAAACGCTCGTTGAAAGTAACTTCGAAAATCTGGTTTAAAAGTAAGTTTGATAAACACTTTCAAAAACTGCCAAATATATCTAAAGGAAGATTAAGGATGCACTTGTCGAAATAGGTTAAAAATAGAAGGTGAAAGAAAATTATTTGTGTGCGGAATCGATTAAAACTAGACATGATTAAAACAAGTTACATGGATATTTAATGCTAAATATGAAGATCATACGAATTATTAGACATTACAGGAAAATTGCATCTAAATTGAAGTGATAGAGGAGGCTGGATCTGGAGGAACGGGGACTTCAACAGATCCTTCCATGAGTTGCAGCACTCTCTTCATGGTGGGCCTTAATTCTGGATCCTCCTGAATGCACCAAATTGATATCATCACAAACTTGTCAAATCGCTTGTCGTTTAATGCCTCCTCGTCGTTTGCCACTAACAAATGCATTGTTCCTTCCCTGTAACAATCATAAGCAAAATCAGAAAGTATCATTTCACTCTCAGCCTCGACCTTGGGTTCGTAATTTCTTCTGCAACAGATAAGCTCGAGCAACATGATTCCGAAGCTGTAAACATCAACCTTGACTGTAATCGGCATGTTTCTGAACCATTCTGGAGCAACATACCCTTTGGTTCCCCTTATTCCCGTGGTGGTTCTTGATTGATCTGGTTTCAAAAGTTTGGCTAATCCGAAGTCCGATATTTTTGGCATGAAGGATTCGCCTAAGAGTACATTTTGAGGCTTGATGTCACAGTGTATGATTTGATCGTTACATTCTTCATGCAAATAGCAAATACCTCTCGCTGTCGCAAATGCAATCTGCAGTCTTTTGTACCAGTTGGGCCTCGAATTTTCAAAAAGAAAGTTTGCAAGAGAGCCATTGCTCATGAATTCGTATACCAAAAGCCGGTTTTGGTCCTCATCACAATATCCCAGCAATTGAACTAGATTTTTGTGATTAGTCCTGCTAATTGAGCTTACTTCGGCTTTAAATTCTTCCTCACCTTCTTCAGCAACTACGGTTTCAGTATTGTCCTTCTTAATAATTCCTTTGTATACTGTTGAACAAGCACCCCTGCCCAATTCCTCCTTGAATCCATTTGTTGCTCCTTGTAGCTCTTTGAAACTGAATCTTCTTATGTTCATGCCCGGAAGAACTTGACATGGTTTAATCCCCTTTGATTTTTGTTGACTGAAACAGAAAGCATACAAGAAGATGGATAGAAGTAGGAGCAAATTAAGAAACATGGAAATGCCTAAGAAAACTGATCCGGTGATGATCAGAATGGATCGTTTACTCTTCTTAGTGCCAGAGAAGTCTGCTGTTGCGTTGCTGTTTCTTATTTTTATCAAAGCTTTCCCCCCTACACTAGGATCGACTCTCCCATTGGAGAGAGGATATTTCTTCTTCCAACAATTACCGTCTCTATAAATCGCAACAGCACAAAAACAATCATCGAGGCAAACCTGTCGACACCAATCTTCTTTGACTTGCTGAAAATAAGCATAATCAGAGAGAGGCCAATCCGTGTTGGGCATGTCATTGAAATTAAAAAGGTCAGCTTCAGGTGCCTCTTCATTGCAACTTTGTGGAGCGAAATTTGGTTTGCATTCACTCATTCTGTCGTTTGGATCTATGAGCGAGTAACCAATAGGGCACTCACACCTTGGTATTTGATCAGTTCCCAATGAGCAGAAACTATTAAAACCACAGGCACCACTGCCTGTCGTTTGTGTTATGCGCGTGCATATGTTCGAAGGTATGAAGTCCATAGTAGACCACCCCATCGCTCTCCCACCTGCTGAATTAGCAGACTTAGGGTAGACATAATGTCTTAGAACCCCATCATATTCCAGTATTGCTCTCTGGTAAAACTGACTAGTCGAGGCCGCGTTTGAAGACACAAAATTGAGGACACTTTCATTTTTTGCTACCAGAAAGATGTAGCCTGATTGGTTGAAGATCACCTGGAAGCCACTGCCCATAGTTTGCGTTGACCAATAAGCAAAAAGAACGTTGTCCATGGGGAAATTTCTGGTGTAAGACACAAGATTTCCATCATCTTGTAATGTGAAGAGGAATCTTCCTCGCGAAAAGTTTGTTTTAGAGAAGCTGGAAACAAGTTTGCCATCTTGATGCAGTGTCTGTGTTGGTAATAATGTATCAGTTGGCTCATCAAAACTCTGCCACAAAACAACTGAGTTGTTGTTTGCTAACACAAAATTACCAGTGTCAAGCATGGCTCCATATGCCACTCCAACACTAGACGAAGTAGCAGCCCATATCCTCTGGCCTCTAGGATCACTCAGTTCAAACCTTCCATCTGCAAGTAGTTGAACTTTTGATCCTTCTTGGACGAGAGTATCGCGATTGGCCGACCAAATGATGGTTCTTTCGGGTATTTTGTTGAACCAGATTGCCAGTAAGTAACCTCCAGGAATGATCTGCTGGAAGCCGAAAGCAAATTCTCCAGATGGTGATAACCGTGCGGAATTTTCATTGTTTGCAGTTATTGAAGAACCCAAAGAAACATTCCTGTAAGGCTGAGCTGTGGCTGAGAGTGGTAATAAAACCAGAAGGACGAACAACATTGTACTCGAAACTGCGAAAGCCATGCGGAAAATGATTTCCCTCAAAAGAATTGATTCAATTGAAATGAAAGATTTGTATAAGAGCCTTGCTACACTTAAAAGGAGGGTGGGGGTGGGTGATTTCACGAACACTCACAATTTTTTTTTTTTCATTTTTTATTCCGGTGGACCCACACATGTGAGAGGGTGTAAAAATTCTGTGAAAAATTTTTCTTTACGCTTGGATTAATCCTTTGTATAATTACTGCAAACAAAAAGTACTCTATCGTTGTAGTTGAGATGTCCTTATAAATGAAAATTAAAATAAATTAAATGCAATTTCATAGACTTTTCAAACGAACCTTCCTCTATAGCTAAATAAATATGGCCGGCTAATCTTTCCTGTTTGTTAATATTAAAATTAGATTTTTAGCAGATTTTGATAAAAATTGATGAAATGTGTGGTTAAAAAATTACGAATCCTCATGATTAAAGTTAATCATTCACTTTAACTTATTTTGGTTCATTTTCTATAAAAATAAAAAATAAGTAGGCTGCATGACTGGAGATCATGGATTGACCAAGTCACCGAAGCATAGGGAGCTGGACCCACCTTACAACTCTAAACCTACAGCAAAATTTGCAGGGACTTAATTGAAGTCAACCAGGAATATTCAACGAAGAGGGCTAAAATTAGTGAACAAAAAACATGACTGAGAGATTTTCAATAGTCTTCTCTTGCCATTTCATTCGAAATATGATATTAGTATTCTTTGAGCAACATTGATCATGTCTATCGAGTATCAGCAGGCTGATAAAATTAAGGGAATTAACTTTAAAAAAATAAAATTAAGGGATTTAACTTCGATGAAATCGAACTTTGGAATTTTAGTTTATGGGATAATAGGAATTCAACTTTAATATATAAAAGCATACAAACACGCACATTTTGATAAATCAAAATTAATTAAAGAGGTCACGAGAAAATATTCAGATCCCGATCAAATTCATGATGTCTTCTTAAGACAATTTCGCTCAAAACTTTTGAAGCGTTAAGGCTAAGATTTCTCTTGGAAGATTTTAGATATTCATCAAGATGATTATGTTGTAATAATAAAGTAGCGTGTGATATAGTTTAAAATGATCGAACAAACAACAAAGCATGCACGGATTCTTCATTAAGGTAAAGTTGGATAGAAAGATTGTGGAGTTGTCTAAAAGTTGATATCCTCACCAAGTTTTCTCAAAATTTTCAGACAAGTTGGGCATGTATGACATCTATACACCAACTTAAGAGGGAGTAATTTCTTGTAATTATCTTTCCATTCTTAGAGATTGCTAGGTGTGCACAAATTATAGATTGATAATATTACCTAACTTACATAGCCAAAATTACAGGAAATAATTGAAGGGTTCATCCCTATATAAACCATTGAACATGTTCATTCTAAGAAAATCTCTTTACTCATTTCAAGACTTTCATCATATAACAGATTTTCGCTCTGTGGAAGCAACACTTCAATCACATAGGAAGAGAAGAACAAAACTTGTATCTTTTTCCCCGAGCATTGACACAATCATAATTTAACCACTTAATTTTAAGTTTAAGAACGCAAACAACCTTTAAAAATCATCCCCAAAATTTGTATGGTGACTTTCTATTTTTTTTTTCGTGGTTCATATGAAATGCTTTTGTGAGAGATACTCCGTTGAAAATATATTTTTTTATAGAAAGCAAAGTCATAGTGTTCTCGACCATTGTTTGGGCTCCGTTTTAATGCAATCATGAATAAATAGGTTACGATTGATGCACATTTCCCTCTACATGCATAAGGAATAACCACAGAACAACTGGGAGGGGGAAATTGAATTGAACTGAGCCAGTATAGGACTCAATAGAGTGAATATGTTAAACCATGTGATGAACAGAACCCCAGAAAAACTACAAAGAACCAGAAGAAATATTCAATATAATAATAACTTAAGAAACTAAAGAAGTAATTTTTACAGCAAACGTGCGCGAAGAGCCCAAATCAAGAAACCCTAAACAAAACGAAGTTAAAAAGTGAAATTTTATTTATTATTCTTTTTAAATGGAAGTTTAGTTTTCATATATATATAATAGTCATTAGTCATGCACCAAAACTTTACATCGCATTTTATGTTTTTACTTTCAATCTTGAATTACTTGAGTCTCAATTCCAAACTCATAAAGTATTGATAATATGAATTACATGTAACTCCTTGGCACTTCAAAGAATTCGAACTAAAAACAAAGTTCATTACGCACATTGGATTCATTGGACTCATTATATGCGAGTGAAATCTTATTTTATGTGTGATAAGTATATTTTACACACTTATTTAGGCCACAAAACATGGATAGTTATTGGCAAATATATTGGAACATGGTTTAGTTCTATATAAGTATGTTTTTTTATGATAACATTGATATGCATTGTGAAAAACAAACGAAAAATGACTAAAATAAAATAAAATCAAAGTTCAAGGACCAAAGTGACATGAAAGAAGAAACGAAGATATGAAAGAGTTGAAAACCAATTTAATGAAGATATGAAGTATTGGAAGAAGAAAAAATGAGAAAAGTGGTCAAAAAAGGAGAAAACGGAGTTCGGAAACCAAAACGCAAAGAATAAAATTCTACTTAAACAGAGTTCGGACACATGGAGTGATGTAGGGTCTTCCAAAGCTGAAATTGTTGAACAATGCTATAGCATTAAAATATACTATGCAATAGCATAGTGTATTTTTGGAGAAGAAATTCTAATTTCCTTATATGATTCCAACTCTTACGAAAACAAATCTTGGAATGTCTTTAAAGATCTAGAACTGTCCAGAAGTGGGGAGAATGCATTACAACATATTTTAAGAGATTTTGGAGCATATAAAAAGTCGAGAAACACAAAAATTGATTCCAAGACTCGAAGATTCAATTTAAAATTTATGTGGGTGATGTTGATTATTGAATATTTATTTTGCTTTCTTCTTCATAGCATGTTAGGCTGAATTTATTTGTGCTAGGAAAATGATGAACCTAGTCATATGAATTTTTAATCTTTAGTTTTACACATTTGACATTGAAAACATGTTTTTAGATTTTAAATGATTTACATGATTATCTTTTCTCCACAATTATTGTGCACGGTAATTGTATGAATTGGGTGGCCTATTTTTTGCATTCGAAAGAAGGAAAATAGGTTCGACATAATGTAAATTATCATAAGGTCAGATAGAGGATAAAAATATCGTTATACTCTATGTAAATCTTTAAGTATTCATAAAAATACATGAACTCTTGTATGTTCGCATCCATCGTAGAAATATAGTCGAGTCATATACGATAGTAGGTTTAACATTATTCAAGAGAGATTGTTAAATAAAAATAGGAACATTGATTCGTCAAAATTTAAACGTGTCGTCAAAGTGTAGAACTAAAGTTAAAAAGCATTATTGCATGGTAATTCAGGATCTTGATGCGCTTGTCATTTATTAAGCACATCAATTTGTATTTAATATAATTTGCATCTAGTTTAATTATTTGCTCATAATAACATCAGTAGATTAATTTATTCATAATTTTGTCACCAACAAACACATAACCCTAAACACATAATATTATGTGTTTCGGTTAAGGTTCATGTTACAAATTGTGTCTTTCCATAGTTTACAACTTAAGTATACAACGTATAACTTCAATTGTGATTGCAAATCCTTACAATTCGTTGCTCAGTTTAAATATGCAACACACACACACAAATGAAATTGTATTATTAAAAAAAAAAAGGTCACGAGCTTCAAAATAACACTCTCAGGGCACATATCCTAATACTTGGTTCCGTTGTTAGTCCTTATTTTTATCATAGCTTTCCCGCCTACACTGGAATCAACAATCCCATTGGAGAGAGGATATTTCTTCTTCCAACAATTACCGTCTTTATATCTCACAGCAGCACAAAAACAATCGTTGAGGCAAACCTGTCGACACCAATCTTCTGTGACTTGATGAAAATATGCATAATCAGAGAGAGGCCAATCAGCGTTGGGCATGTCAGTGATACTAAAAAGTTCAGTTTCATGTGCCTCTTCATCGCAATTTTGTGGAGCGAAATTTGGATAGCATCCACTCATTCTGTCATTTGGATCTATGAGAGAGTAACCAATAGGGCACTCGCACTTTGGTATTTGATCAGTTCCCAATGAGCAGAAACTATTAAAACCACAGGCACCGCTGCCTGTTGTTTCTACTATGCGCATGCATATATTCGAAGGTATGAAATTCATAGTAGACCATGCCATCGCTCTTGCACCTGTTGAATTGGCAGACTTAGGGTATACATAGTGCCTGAGAACACCATCATATTCTAGTATTGCCCTCTGGTAAAATTGACTAGTCGAGTCTGCATTTGAAGACAAAACATTGAGTACACTTCCATTTTTAGCTACCAGAAAGATGTAACCAGCCTGGTTGAAGACCACCTTGAAACCACTGTCCGCAGTTTGCGTTGACCAATAAGCAAAATTTAATTCGTCCATGGGGAAATTTCTGGTGTAAAACACAAGATTTCCATCACTTTGTAATGTGAAGAGGAATCTCCCTCTGGAATAGTTTGTTTTAGAGAAGCTGCAAACTAGTCTGCCATCTTGATTCAGTGTTTGTGTTGGTAATAATGTGTCAGTTGGCTCATCAAAACTCTGCCACAAAACAACTGAGTTGTTCTTTGCTAACACAAAATTACCAGTGTCAAGCATGGCTCCATAGGCCACACCAACACCAGACAAAGTAGCAGCCCATATCTGCTGGCCTTTAGGATCACTCAGTTCAAACCTTCCATCTTCAAACAATTGAATTTTTGATCCTTCTTCGACGAGATTATCATGATTGGCAGACCAAAGAATGGTTCTTTCAGCTATCTTGTTGAACCAGATGGCCAGTAAGTAAGCTCCTGGAACAATCTGCTGGAAACCAAAAGCAAACTCCCCAGATGGTGATACCAAGGTGGAATTTGCATTGTTTGCAGTTATTAATGAACCCGAAGTAATATTCGTGTAAGGCTGGGCAGTGGCTGAGAGCGAAAACAAAAACGACAGCAGGACAAAATATATTTTACTTGAAACTGCGAAGGCCATGTGAAAAGTGGATTTTCCTAAAAGAATTAAAACACTACTTTTACTGAAGTGGAAAATCAAACAATAAAATGTTTTTGTTTCACTGATGTTTTGGAATGAGCCTCCCTTAGGCTCATTTATACCATTCCGAAACTACATAAAATAAGGAAAAGAAGATTTGGGAGTACAATCCACGGTCAATGACAAACCAAATAAATGTTAGTTGAACTGGTAAATTCTTTCTCAACCATATTTTTTGACATGCAAACCATTGGAGTTCAGAATTTTTCCTTTACAATTGATTCTCATTGAGACTAACAAAAAGTTTTCTTTGTTTGCAATTGGAATAACAATAAAATATCTTTTCCCTGGCTTGTCAGTTGTCAAATGGTCCCTTCCTTAGTGAATTTATGAAAAGGATAATGGTTTTTAAAAGTGGGAGATTGACTAGGTGTTCAACTTTATTTGTAATAGTCAATTTTGCCTTGGAATACAACTAAACTAATCTTTCTTAATAGTGTTAAAAATTCATTTTCTCATCTCTCCCATTGAACAGCCATTGACGGGTTGAACGGTTTGGACACGGCATGCCCGCAACATTTGACACTGGACTTGATTTTTTTTTTTAATTCTTTAACTTAATTTTCTAAAACAACAAAATGTTTGAAAGATCCCGAGCGGGCAGCATAACTGTTGAGCTAAGCCTGGCGGCAAGTCGCTCAGACTTGAGCAACCCGATGCACCTTTTCAACTCTACATTTATAGATCTACCCAATCGAAAGAAAAGTGTTTAATCCTCGTAAAGAATTGAGAACAAGATGGAAAGTGAGAAAGTTTCTCTGTATTAATATTCTCTATTCTTAATATACAGAATGGTATAAGACTTCTATAGCCCAAAATGTGTACACATGTGCACCTGCTCCAGACTGCTATGGCTAAGGTGCACTGCCTAACTAATCAGAATAAGATGATTATTCTGTACAGCTAATCATATAGCAATTAAAGAATTGAGAAGGGTGTCCTATGAAGGCCAAAGCATCAGATATAGACATCAACTTTGTAAGGTAACTATGCATAGGAAGGGTATTTTTCTTCAATCGCTGCATCTCTTGCTTATATGGTGAAACACTAACGTGCTTTTGAGAAACAAAATACTCAATTTTGACCATAAATTTTAACGATAGCCAAATCAAAAACTGATGACTTCGAGATGAAAATTACAGGAAAAAAAAAAACAGTTTAACGAACAAGCTAACTTTAACTTAACCAATCGAGGTGAAAGGAGACGGACAAGGGGGAAATTTAACTATAAGAATTCCTTCAAGCATTTGGCTGGCCTTTCTCATGGTTGGCCTCAGAGATGAATCCCCATTGCAATTTGAGTTCTCTGATTCCAATTTGGTTTCAGATCACCAAACAAACAGCTTGCTACAGTTCCATTGTTCATGAACTCATAAACCAACAATCGATGAGGTCCCTCGTCACAAAATCCAAGCAGGCATTACTGGGGGTGAACGCAAACATTTTGAGCTAAGGGGCATGATCTAATCCTATACAAATTGCATATTTTGTTTTTTATTTTTGAATGATTCATACTTGATTCGAGACAATTTAGATTACATTTAAAAAATATTTTTTCAT
>CAIGRS010062337.1:0-10468 GCA_903798395.1 Fraxinus floribunda | reverse complement strand
GTGAAGTCGATGGCAATGGAGGGGGAGGTGGGTTCCCATCATTTTTTTCCCAAGAAAATTCACAGCATCAATTCTTTATCAAGAACATTGGTTCAAAGAATCCTAATAGATCCTATGCAGATCCTATGAAAGGAAAGAAGAGGACGAGAGAGAGAGAGAGAGAGAGAGAGAGAGAAGTATGAAATAAAACTATTAGAGTTTAGTTTTAATTGACGAGAAGATATGGTATTTTTTACTAAGTACTCACTTTTCACATGATTTTTCAAGTCTTATATTTAGGGTATATAGTCTAATTTCCTCATTCTGTAAAATTGGGGGTCCAAATCGATTGGTGTTAGAAGCATCAACATATAAGTTGTGGCTAAAGCTTTATGGATTGCTACATATGCTTGCTTGTGTACAGGCAGTATCCGGTCACAAGTCAAGTGACTTGGTACTTGTCACTTCATTTTTAAAATCATAGTACAAGTAAATACAAAACCAATACCACAAGTACAAGGGACTAACTTGTGTGGCACCAACGATGATTCCAATCTCGTGGTTCTTCACTGTTTTGACGGTTTGGAGAGAGAGAGAGAGGGAGAGAGAGAGAGAGAGAGAGAGAGAGAGAGAGAAGAGGACGAGAGAGGCGGGAAAGTATGAAATAAAACTATTAGTGTTTAGTTTTAATTGACGAGAAGATACGGTATTTTATACTTAGTACTCGCTTTTCACATGATTTTTCAAGTCTTATATTTAAGGTTATATAGTCTAATTTCCTCATTCTGCAAAATTGGGGGTCCAAATCGATTGGTGTTAGAAGCATCAACTTATAAGTGGTGGCTAAAGCTTTATGGATTCATGAATTGCTACATATGCTTTGCTTGTGTACAGGCAATATCCGGTCACAAGTCAAGTTACTTGGTACTTATCACTTCATTTTTAAAATCATAGTACAAGTAAATACAAAACTAATACCACAAGTACAAGGGACTAACTCGGAGAAATTTTTGTCAAAACAATAAAATCACGAGTTCATCAGGACATACAGTCGCAAAGGGTCGCACGTAAAGCATAAACACGATATGGAAACGTAGATAAAATTAATAACTCGCAAACCAAAAAAGGGTTAATGCAAGTGTAATCTACGTTCCGCTGTCAAAATCTGAAAATTGATCTTACATGATGTGAATATTACAACATGCAACAAAGGGAATCAGCATCTCCAGCGTTAAATCCCTTCCAATATTTTGTGGTCGCAAAGAAAAGGTGGAACTTTATATAATTATAATCACCACGACATATTCTAAGGCAATTTACCAGCTGCTCATTTGCTTTTGGACCTTTGATTTGTAAGAGGACCTTCCACCTTTATCTGAGTACTTAGTTCTCGACGTAGAACTCTTCTTTCTCCCACGGGCTGCTTGAATGGCTCGCTGTCTCTGTTTAGTCAAACGCTTCGTAAGTTCTGGGTCCTCAATTTGCTCGTCGGCTTCAGAATCATGATCACAACCAGCTTGTGTAGATTCGTCTACAGGATTATCCTCACGCTTAATGTGGCTATCTTCTTCCACAGCTTCGTGCTCAATCTGTCTATCTTCACAATCAGGTGTATTATCTTCTTCCTGCAAGTACAAATTCTTATTTCATAATGCAGAGCATAAGATTTATAGAAAATAATATTCTCACCGGCATATGAAAACAAATTGAATTTTTTTCCTTTCAAACTGACCTACTTTCACCTTTTCATTCTCCTAGTTTGGACCAGAGTCAATCTCCATTTCGACAATGCATTAATGAGCTTAAAATAATTCAAAATATAAAGAAGACAATTAATGGTATGGCTAGTCATATACACAGCCATAGTTCTCATAATTTTTATCAAAGTTTTGGGATCACGCAAACATCTGATTGGGATAAAGCCTCACCATCATCTCTATATTATCCACTCAAGATAAATGACAGTAATCGTTTTAGTTCTAATCCATACAAATGAAAAAAGAAGATACTTGTGATTAAAAACTTCAAATGTAAGAAAAAAGCAAAAACATTTAATATGGGAAGAAATTACCTTCTTCAGCGAGCACACGGAATCAAAATCCTTAATGTTCAACTCATTTGTGCTGCCAGCATTGTACTCTTCGTCTTCTGTTCCTTCAGCACCAGAATCTGAATCCTCTTCAACATCCTCTACAATGAACTGCATATATAAAGCATAATTCAGAACTTGAGAACAGTAATCAACATCAGAAATAATGGATGTGTTACCATTGAGCATCAACAGCTACAAAATAATAAATTTGAAAAAAAAAAAAAAAACACTAGTCATATCAGTATCCAAAACTGAATATATATTTGTTCTTTTTCCAGAGCAGTCGTTAAGCCGTTATGAAGTTCAAGAAAAAAAAGGATCGTGGGCAAAAATCAGCATTTCTTGCATCACAAATAAGTATCTTTCCAATAAGCAAAGATTTTACAGATTATGCAACACATTTACAAAGGTTAATTGACTATGAACAATATATAGCTATCTAAAGACTGAGAAAAGAACAATATTGGGATACTTATGATAGATCAACAAAAAAGTAGCGTCAATAATTCCAATAAGGGACTTATGATGTGCTAGACTACATAAGTAACCATTTGATCAAATATATAAAGCACATATCTGCTACGAGTGAGATGTTGCTTCACAAGTTCACCTCAGGCACAATCTATAATAAACAAACTGTACAGTAATAACACAGCGCCACTAGATGCATCCAGAAATAACGTTTAACACCTTGTCGATAATAATGACAGAAGCAATTGCCAACATTTCACTTGAAATTGAACATTTCGCACAACACAGTTGATTTATAGATTATATATATCTACAAAAAATATCTAGACAATCAGCAATCGAGATGTTGAACCAAGATTTTAAGTGAATATTTACTGATAGTAGTTTTGGTATATGCTCAAATAAATCAAATTCCTAAAGACAGTTACATATCTCTTCTAGAATAGGTGACCATTAAGAAAAAGCACATTCATTCTGAGTACATCTGAATATCAATATAAATGCAATTTAATTGAAAGTGATTGTTAAACCCAGTAAAAGACACTAAACAATTTTATATGTTCAGTAATGTGCAATGAATCAGATCAAAAGGTCAAAAGTCAGATTGTAAAATACACTTTCTCACGGTTGCATAACGTCAATTCGGTAATATTGGACAATGGCTGGTATGGGAGAAAAAAACAAATATAAAAAAAATTCAATCCTACTCCTAAGTGCAGAAGATAAGTTATACCCGTTCGATGTCTTCTTGATCCTTTCCAGTAAAACCACTTGCTTCAAGTTCCTTGTCCAGGAAACCGGAAACTTTCTTAATCTCAGAAAACCGAGGCCGGCATCCTTCATCTGAATCTACCTCTGAATCATCAGATTCATCTTCATTTTCTTGAAAACACAGGTTGAACCTATTAGAAGATAACCGAAAATTTAAGACAAAATGAGTATATGTGGACATGATAGAGAGGGAAAGGAATGAATAAACATAATGGCAGATTTCTCAGCAATATTTAGCTATTTATGTTTGTGTCCATATCCATTGAATACTTGAACAGCAAGCAAACAAAACAGAGCACTTAAATTCTTTTTCGTTACTCCATTGTTCTGGGTGCATATGGTACAACTATTCGTAGTGTGAGTGGGGTGAAGGGAAATCCTCTTTTAAATTTAAAACATTCTCACTGTGAATTGTGTATATGGAGTTCAAATTTATATGAGATATAGTGGTCTCCATTCCAATAACTTACATGGATTGAAGAGAAAAATGGTTAAAGCTTGTCTTAGAACTCCAAGACAACCCTCAATCACGAATCAATCGTTATCTCAAGAAAGTCCTTTTTCTTAATGCAGTAATGTCAACCTCATAAAAGATGCATCAATTTGATATTCTAAAAAATTTTCATACACAAGCAAAATCAAAAGTAACATGAATCACTTGCTAACCAAAGCCATCCCCAAAAATGCCTAGCACACTCCCCAATAAAACAAAGGCCATGTTTTATAACTAAGACCAAAAACTTGAGAAGCTGAGTATTTTACTAAATAGCTTAACACCTCCACATGTTGGTCACCCAAATGTGAGCAGCACTATTCACATAAATGTAAAGGATCTACAAGTAGCTCCAAAAGTCTCAACTATTAGGAACGAAAATATTACAATTGATTATCTGTTCATAATGCTTTACTGTAAAAGACTGCACAGCAATGGAGGTAATTATTTTCTAGAAAGTCTTAAAGGTAATCTAAAATAAGAATTTATGGATATAACCATTTTTCTATGTCCAAGTTCAGAGCAGAAAATAAGACACTAACCTCTTTTTGAAGAACTTAAAAATGCATTCAACGTCACGGTCAAAGTACCTGAAAATTGGAAAATTATTGTCGATAAAAAATATGCACAATAAAGTGTCGTATAGAATTGTATTACAACAAATAATTGGGAAATTATAGCTAGTACTTCAGGTGAAAAACTACCGTACATCTTGGCATTACGATGAGATACCGAAACCATTTGTGGGAAATCAATCATTGTGATCTTCTCATCATCGTCAATCTACATAGCCAAGAAAGTCAGAAAAGGGAATTACCTGAACCGAAATATGTAATTAGAACACAATTCTCTTATCACTAGCACCAACATAATTTTTTTAGGAAAAGTAAACAATCAAGACAGTAGTGCCGTTAAAGCAAGGTGCACATTTCATGGAAAACCTACTATGTGAGAATGTTACAAGGGACACTAATGCACTTTGAAAGCACCGCAGCAGCATACCATAATGTTAAATTCATTGAAATCACAATGAATGAGGCCGTGTTCTGCCATACGAACAACAAGACCAAGTATCGTTTCAAAAACCGCATCTGGATTTTGCAATTGCCTAACCTGCACACTGCAATAATATAATTATGAACATAGTGCAACACAAAGAATTATCACGAGTTTAAAATTAGGAAACCTGACATTATCTTCATTGAACTAGCTATTTAGATATCAAACAATACGAATAAAGTAAACATCTTGTAAGTTATTTATTTAAACAGAGATTTCTTTTCGTAATTCAATCTTTTTCATGGGCTCCAGCTTTATTCATGGCCAATGTTTACAAAGAATAGTTGGATATCGAGGCATTTTGTCTCCATGAGGCAAGGCGTAAGCCTCGAGATAAATAATAAATGAATTCAAAAGAATATTAAACTATGCTCGTACTAAACACTCACAGTGGATAACCATGGACAAGTGACATTATAACACAATGTCGATTGCAATCCACAGCATTTGGAACAGGAAAACCATGTTCTTCCAGCGCCTGCACAAGAAAAAGTAAACAACTCAGCAATAAGGTAACTACCATTCTGGAACTCTAACCACCTCCATCCACAAAATGCAAATGAAAGAGGGAAAAAAAAAAATAACGTCCAGCATCATTGAACCTTCATAAAGGCAAATTCCTTAAGAGCAGCAAGCCTCGACAAGTACAGCCAACTATAGCTACTGCGATGCCTCAAATAATCCCGTTTAGACTTGACTGCCCTAAAAGAAACTCTACCAAGCCTGTGAAGCTTCATTGCAAGAACAGTACCATCTTCATTTGCAACCTCAAATATGTCTTCAAACCAGAAACAATAATTAAAAAACAATCTGCTATGCAACAAACTAAAGAAAACAATACAACTTGATTAATTAATGGTTGTCATGGTAATAATACCGGACTCCTTTCCGACACCAATTTGACGACCAACACCAGTAAAAATTCCACGATTAACCATTGTCTTTATTGCTAGAAAATCATAACCAAGGTAAGTGAGCCGAAAGCCATCATCTGCATAATGATATACCATGAAAAATCAGTTTTTATTTGGTGCAGAAAAGGTATCTGAGCAGTAGTAGAAAGCAATACATAAGCTAAAGTGTTATATACGTTCTCAACAAAACAATGTGATGCCATCAACCAAGTTTTGTTCCTGAACAAAACTGGAAACCTTTATCCTCCAACAGAAAGGGAGCTCTATCAACATGGTAGGCATGATGAACACTCCATAACCCGGAAGCACCAATAGTGCAAAATTGAATGAAGGACGTTGATCCGAAATGAGCAATCAAGAATATTTAATAACAAAAACAATGAGAATAAGAATGAAGCACTCACATTTGGAAGAGTCGTGGTGCAAGAGCTTGTGCTTAAGCAAATTCTTTAACACTTTATAAGTACCCCCATGCCTATAATCACAATAATGTATAAATTAGCCCTTGTTTGATGGTAATTAATGAGAAAAAATGATACTTTAAATAGTGATTTTTAGAAGAATGTGTGGTTAAAAAGTAGAGATAAATATTTTGCACATAAATCCAAATCTTTTCCTTACTTTTTAACCACATATTCTCGTAAAAACCACTATTCAAAACTCCGTTTCCCCGAAATAATCGTTGTCAATCAGGGAATTACTGTGTGAATGTGTGGTTGAAAATGAGCATGAGAATTAATGAAATTTGTTTTAAAAGGAGACAAACAGAGGCTTAATCTATGATATAAACAAAATATATATAAAAATACAAAATAAGTAAAAGATAACTCACTTGAGGCATGCAATTCGGTCTATTAACTCCGATGGTACAATTTCATGCTGATCCCAACAAATAATGAAAAAAGGAAATCAGCTATTAATAACTAAAAATAAATATAAGGGTGTAAATATTGTCAGTATAATAGGTAAAGGAAGATGGAGAATACATTGCGCATGCCCATTTCAACTGCTGTGAGAACCCTGAAGTCATCTTTAGAGAGATAACGAAGAACGTCAACATCCAACTTCATCTTTCACTATATTTCTGCACAGCCACCTACAGTCTATTAGCTTACTGCATACCATATCTATTAAGCATATAACACACGAAAATAATTACAGATACACCAAAATCATACGAAGTAATAACATCCCTTTTTTTATTCTGCTGAGTAGAAAATCCTTAACTCAAAGCAGTGAAGCAATGGTATTCCCGGAATTTCAGATGTACAAGTGGTAAGCAGTAATTGTAAGAGTCAAATCACAGTTGATTGTAAACAAAAAAAAAAACCCTGGTTATGGCAGTAAAAAACATCAAAATATAAGAGCATTTAAAAGATTAATAAAAAGAGTATCTATGATTTATGAAAATGAACATCACTAGTCTATGAAATATATCTTCCAGGAAAAGAAAAACATTTTCCACGCAATGATGAAGCGGCTACCAAATTGGATAACTATAAGTATGTAAAAGAAACAACTGAACCAAAATCAAGACAGCAGAAATTGAATAATTGCCATGAAGAGTTTGAATTGAGAAAAGTCAAAGCAGCAGCACAAAACCCGAATAAATACAGAATTATGCAATCGATGAAGAAAAGAGAACCCCATAAGTTGAGATACAAGTCAATCAATTGCATCAAATGAAAAAGAGGAAATTTTATCGACAAATCAATCGACGTATATATGAATAAATGAAGTATATAACCAAACATACCTCACACTGCAGGTTCGGCAGATAGAGGGCGGACTTCGGCGGACGGCGTCGGCGGTAAAGGGTTTCGGTCGTTTGGCCGTTTGGGAAGGGCCGAACGGGCGAATTGGAAGAAATCAACAAACCGTGCACAGGGTAAAGGGTTTGGCAATTGGGTTTAATTTTATAAAAATAGCAAATTGGGTTTTCAATTTTGAAATGGGCTTGAACATTGGGATATTGGGTTTGGAAAGTGGAAAGTGGAAAAAATGGGCTAAACCAATTTTTTTTTTTTTAACAGAATCTGGGCTTGGACAACTGGGCAACTGCCACCACTGGATTTTGGTCCTGGGTATTTCAACAGTGGAAAACCATAAACAACCGCATCAAAATTTCAAGACAAATATTGTTGAAAAATTCACTGCTCCTAGAGAACGATTACCATTAAAAAACAACAATTCTGGTAAAATAAAATAAACTATAAGGAGTTGAGTTCAAATTAAATCATTCACAACAAACAAATCGAATCAATTTCAACATATAAGCTCGATTTAACACTAATACAATTCGATACTACCTTCCAAGTTCGGTGATGTAGAAGTAGAGACGAAATCACTCCAACATAAGATAAGACAAATTGGTTCGGGGGATGAATATATTCCCAATTTTTAGTTTAATAACGATTAGAAAACCTAGCCTGCTCTGGGTTTTTTTGGTAGGCCTGCCTTTGAACTGGGCTTTACAAATATTTTTCGTAGTTACATTTTTATATACATATTCACTTTTAAAAAGATAATAATTATATTATATTTTTAATTTTATATAAATTTACCTAAATAGACATAAATATATTGTGAGATGGAAATAGAGTGAGCTGGATATATAAAATAATGTGAAGGCAAATAGCAGTGCCCATATTTTTCTAAGCTTATCACTTAATAATGGAGCTATGAATGTATAAGTTATATAGGTCATTGTTTGGTCCTCATTATTTTTAAAATATATTTTTCACTTTTTTTTTTCAATCACACATTCTTTAATGAAATAATATTATACGCAAATTCAAAATTATTTTTTTATTTTTAATCACACATTCTCCATCAAATCACTATTAAAAATGTATTTTTCCACTTTTAAAAACATTTATTATATTTTAATTTTATATAGAATTACTTAAATAAACATATATAAAATTAAATAAAAATATATTACTCTAAATTCATCCACTAATATTTAATTTCATTAAATTATAAGAGATACTACATGTACCTAAAATCTTACCTAATGTTTTACATAATTGACACATGGCCACCCCCTATTGGGGGGGCGGGCGGGCGTAGAGATATATTTTATAATAACGAGTGATATTGCAAAAGGTTGAAGAGATCGACCATCCATATCAACAACGGCGGAGCCAACACTAGACGAGGCAACATAGCCACTCGTATTGACTTCATCGGAATTTACAAGTTGCAAGTCCGAAGTTGGGACCAAGTTGTCAACAGCCGCTACTGAAGGAGATGAAAAGGTTTGCCACATTTTTTTTTCTTTTAACTAGTGGGCTTCATTTTGGGTCATTTTAATTTTGATTTAAAAACAATTGGGCCAAAGGCCCAACGTTTTTTTTTCCCATCTTGATGCATAATTTGAAAGCTTCGTCTAAATGGATAAAAATATTTGTACCTAAAAAAATCTACTGAATTGTTTACCCCCTCTCACATGCACGCGGCACCCCCCGTGAATAAAAAAATCCCAAGATATGGTCCTCACCTCACTATTGTGAGTAGTCAGTANATTGGGCCAAAGGCCCAACGTTTTTTTTTCCCATCTTGATGCATAATTTGAAAGCTTCGTCTAAATGGATAAAAATATTTGTACCTAAAAAAATCTACTGAATTGTTTACCCCCTCTCACATGCACGCGGCACCCCCCGTGAATAAAAAAATCCCAAGATATGGTCCTCACCTCACTATTGTGAGTAGTCAGTAAGGGATTAGGTAAAAAAATTCGGTACATATATCATGATCCCGTCTAAATATCACCCTGTTTAAACTCTTTGAGGGGCTTGAAATTGGGGTGAAGTACTTCTCGATCACAAACTTATGCCCATAGACGGTGAACACACGTCAAAGAACAAGGCCACATTAGGAGTTTAAAGCCTCTCTACTGCCATAGCATTTGTCTAATGGTGGTTTTAAACATTTGCTTCTAATTTTTTCTGCATATTCTTATATTTTTCAACTCCCTCCGCCAACCTATATTTATTCTCATCCCTTAACATCTGAACAGTTAAAAACTACCTCTATGTAAAATCAATCCTACACATTTGTGGACTGTTCTAAACATCAAAATTTAAATTTTCAAGAAACACATATGAGCATAAACACAAAAAATTAAATCCAGCCATGTAAAGATCAATTTTTACAAAATGTTGAGATACCCACATGGGGATTCAAGGAAAGCCCTCATAAACAATCAATTTCATAATAGAAAATGAAAAAAGGGATTATAGATCCATATATGCTTTAATCAATTCATGTTCTCATATAATAAACACTAAATTCATCTCCATGTTGAAACCCGAGAATATAACAAAACATAAAACATACTTATATCCATATTAATCTGATTCTTTGCCCGGATGGGTTAAAATCTTCCAATTGATTGGTGGTCTTCACTTCAATTTTGCTCTCTAGTGATGTGGATGTAGAGAATCTCAAGAACACAACCAATTGTGGATCATGACCTCATATAACCATAAGATAATGAATTGTCATTATCTTTCATTTGTTTCAAATCTGTCCATCATCAATCTAAAACAAACTTCTGATCTCTACGCTTTAATTTCATGAAACCTAATACACATTAATCAAAATTCACCTTTATCGGATCACTTTAATTGACTAATATTACTTAAATAATAGCACCACGCATTTTAATATATTAAGTGTGACCCC
>CAIGRS010062306.1:0-12971 GCA_903798395.1 Fraxinus floribunda | reverse complement strand
TTATTGTGTATCAAAACCCAACAAAGAAGAAATTGAACCAGGTTTCCACGAGCTATTGTTACAATGTCGAAGAAATTTTGCTGCTTGATGTCGAGAAGGGAAGTAGTGTTGCTTTTGTATAAGCTCCTTTTTTTCTGTAAGAAATTGTACTACTTTGGTTAAATGCTGTATTAATTTAGTTAGAACTGAAGAAGAAATTGTATGCACTGCTTCATAATATTAAACTTCATCAAGCCATTTATCGTTTTTAAAATTTTTGTACATTTACTGGTTAATTTTATGCTTATACATCATGGAAAAACAAGCATGAGCACGATGGAAATGACCGAAAGTGTCAAAAACTAATAAGATTGTACCTTGATGCTTCTGCTGAATGCGTTGGCAGAATGAAATACATTGGGAGATCCAAGCTACTAGATGAAGTAAAGTACCTAAAACTCAAGAGAATTGGGAGATCTGTCTTACCTTCTAAGTTTTCTTGCAGTGTTTGTCACAGGTAAAGCTCACCTACTGATAAGTCATAACTATCGACTTCACGACCAATGGGTCTGAATAGTATTTTTCTTTCTCAAATTTGCAAATGCATACGTTGGTGTATTTTTTCGACAATCAGACTCCTGGGGTATGCTTTCACTGAATATGTGTTATAATGACAAATAAGTATCACGAGAAATGTTACACTATGTTTGTACTATTTCCCTTCTATGCTCGTCATAATAGTAATCGTAGGTAGACATAAAAGCTTGAAGAAAGTGATTGTTGTTGTGTTGTCAAATGAATGTTACATGATTTGGAGAAATCTTATATATACATTTTTCTCGCGACTATATTTGAAAAGCCAGATCGATAACACATCTTTTCTTATTTTGAATTTTTTTTTCTAAGTAGAAATGAGCAAGTGCCAAAATGGCTCTCATTTTCGTAGTTGGTTGGTTTTGTGTTGAGCTAATAGTATAAGGCCCTCACAACACTTGTCGCTTTGATTAATTTCTAGTTCAGTTTTTGAAGAATCGAGTACTTCATTTACAACTGTTTATTTCTTATGTAAACGAAGTTTAGTAATTCCAATGTAAATGATAATAATTATTATGTAATAAAGAAACTAAAAAAAAAAATGATTCGAGTGGGGCCAATAATAGGTATTGTGGGTTGAGAAATTGGTTAGCTTTTGAAGGTGTCTATCGTTATTATTTCCTATTTTATAGAAGTGTCAAATTAAAAAAAAAAAAAGGAAAACAAAAAACTACAAAATCAAAAACAAATTAGGTCATATGTTGAGTTCAATATTTTCTCGTTTCTTTATAAGTCCATTTAGAAAAGGCATGCTTGTGGGCAGTGTCAAATAGTCAATACTGGAATGGAAGTTGATATTTTTGGGGTGTTTTAGAAAAAAGGATGTCAATTGTCATGTTCCATGCATTTTACTTAATTTAATATGATGACCAAATAATTTTGGTAAGAAATATGTCTAATTCTAATTATATTGAGTGATTCAAAGCATACAAATGTCCTAAATTCTAATCTCATCGTTACACGGGATGAAAAATCACCATCAGGGCGAGGTGCAGAATGCCCATCCCATCCCGTCCCAAATCTGCTCCATTACTATCCATCCCTATGCATATGAACGAGTTAGTGTATTTCTCGGACAAGCGACAACTCTGTATGCGTCATTTGCTAGAAAATGTGTTCGTGATTACAATTAAACAACGTAACAATTGAGTGATTTTTTTTACAATGTTCGTTTGAAGAAGAGTTAGGAGGACGATACTAGAGCATACAAAAGAAAGTGATAATTGTTTGTGTTTTAAATTGAATTTATATTTTATACAAGTCTTTTATACATTTGGTAAGCTAGGCGAATTGCTCAATCAAAATCTTTCATTTTTACTAATTTCGATAACAACTCAATGATTTAGTATAGATCTTTCCCTAGTTAGCCATGGATTTTTAGGCCAATCTTTACATACTAGAAATTGTACAAATCTTCCCTTGATTTAGAAGTGTAATATTTAAAAATAAAATAAATTTTCATAGATTGAGAAACAAACACTTATTAATACAAAAACTAAGCATGATTTTACTATTACGAGTATAGCTTTTTCAAAACGGGTTGTTAATCTAAAAGGCGTTGTTAACATTAAATTGAACGTTTGACAACATCGAATTATAAAAGTACATTTGTATAAGCTACATATTAATTTATGTAAAAATTAATTATTTCTTAACGTACTCATATTTTTTTTTTCTTTCATGAATAAATATTATTAATATCCTATAAGTCTGTTAGATAAATATTGTAAATAAATTATAGTGGCACAGTTATTTTAAATAAAATAATTTTGAATTATGATCCTTGAATAAAATAAAAATTATGTTGAATTTTGATTACATGAATGATGAATCAAGAGAGATGGAGAGAGATAACGGTATAGAAATATTTAGAGCATATCTAATCACTCCATTGATTGAAGTTTATATATTAGGTAAATGGGTTAATTTTACAAACGGTCACTGAACTTACCTAAAAATTAAAAAACGGTCACTGAAATTTTAATTTGTTTCACAAACGATCACTGAAATACCGTTATGATTTAATTTAAACTTAAAGAACCAAAACACATGGATATAGAAGATTGACTACCTCAAGTGTAAATTTCTTTTAAATAAGAATACACTATATTTTTACATAAACTAAAATAAATAAAAGTGCATNACACAAAAATATAGAAAAATATTTATATCTCATATCCAAATTTATGATTTTGTTGATTCACTCCATCTAGACGGGCATCTAGACAGTGTCTATTTTTTCATGTCATGTTAACTTGATGGATTTCTTGTTGCCTGCATTAAAGAATTATTTTTTAAAAAATAAAAAATAAAAAATAAAAAATCATCTTATATTTTTGTTTACATCTCAATTGGAAATTGCTTTCAAGAAGAAATTGACGTCCAATAGAAAAAGAGTTAGAAAGTATTTTTAAGCATAATGACGTCCGAGATTTTTTTAATGACAAAAAGAAAAGGAAAAAGAATAAAATCAATTATGATGGGTGAATTGAATTAGGCTTTGTACCAAAAAAATAAAAATAAAAAGGATAAAATCAATTATTTTGGTAGGTGAGTGAAAATAGCATCTATACAAAAAAGGGGAGAAGAAAGGTCGGTGAAATTAGCCTAGCAATGATAGTAGGATAATTCTTTTTGTACATCAAGAGAGCCATAATGGACACATAACTCCCTCCTATTGGAGGGTGTGCTGGTGGGAGCACCACCTATGATAATAGCTCGAAAATATTTTGAGTGGAAATTTTATTTTAGTCTCTCAAACTTTCTATTTGCCTGAATCGTCATTCATTATTTTATTTCGTTTCAATTTGATCACTAAAACTAACGTCTTCTCCTACAATGGCAAACGAATTTACTTGCATGAACAATATGAGCTTTGATAGAGCTCGTTAGTTTCAAATAGTGCAATAATTGCATCTTACAACTTGAAAAAGTCATATTTAGCTCCTATTTAGTGAGTATTAAAATTTTAATAAAAATTTAAATCAAAATTAGCAATTAATTTGAATAATACATTTCACGAGTTACACAACTTTTTGACCATATACTTTATTAATTTTTATTAAAATCTACTAAATTTAATTTATAGTTACATCAAATAGGGGGCCCAGATAACATAGATGTGTGCTAATTTCTTTTTATTCGCATGACTTTCATGTTATAAGCACGAATTTGTATCGTTGTACAAATAAAGTTAAAAGAGGGGCCCACATTAGAAAATTCACCATGCTTCACAAACATAATTGTTGACATAATCTTTAACATAATGCTACATGACAACCTATCATTGCACTGTTTAAAACACAAACATCATTCTTAAAAAAATTACCTATCACATAGAAAATATTTTTAAGTCCCTATTTGATAAAAAATGAAATTTAGATTAATCAACATTTAATTTTAACTATATATTTCATGGAATTCACAATATTTTATTAACTTTTATTAAAATCTATTAAAATCTTATTTTAATTTCCACCAAACATGAGCAAAATTTTGTGATAGGCTCACTATCTTTCACCAAGTTAAAAATTGAAACTTCAGTTACTGAGGGACAGGTGGTTGGTGGTCCAAGAAATTAGTCTGGTTAAATTGAGATACCTGAGTATCAAAAAATAAAAAAATAAAAATTGAAACTTCAGTGGCAAGTTTTTTTTAGAAAAAAGGTTGAATGACAATTAAACTTTATTCACAGTTGGCCAGTTGGGTAACAGACAGTTGCTTTTTAATTTTTACCCAAATTTTATTCCTTAAATTAGGTAAAAATAATTACTCACTTTCAGCTCTGATATAAACATAAATACTCCAAATAAGTAAATTATTTTTTACCTTTAAAGAAGCAAATATGAACAGAACATAATATTTTTTTACTTTTAAAGAAGCAAATACAGCAAAACACGCTATCTATGCGTTCCGTCGTCAGACCCGTCACCGCCCCCTTCTTTAATGGTAGCTATTGTCTTTAAACTCACATCTTTCGAACACCATAACGTGCTCATTGTTCCTCCAAGACCCTATTTTTTTTGTTCTGGAGAGAGAAAGAGGGAGAAATGGGGCGAGAGAAAGCACATGCATTGTTGTTGGAGGAACTGATAGAGAAGTCCGGGGGTTGCGCCGTCGTGGATGGTGGTTTCGCCACCCAACTTGAGAAACATGGTGCCTCCATTATTGACCCTCTTTGGAGCGCCCTTTGTCTCATCAAAGATCCTGATCTCATCGAAAGGGTATATATTACAAGAAGTTTGTATTATTGTTTACACACACACACACACACACAACGTTGATTAAATTGAAAATTTGAACTTGTTTTTCTTTGAGTGCAGGTTCATTTGGAGTACTTGGAAGCTGGTGCAGATATATTAGTAACTTCATCCTATCAAGTTTGTACTTCTCCAATTTTTACTGTGGATGTTTATTTGGTTTCTATGAATATTGATTTCTACTTCAGTAGACTGATAGAATTTGATTTTGTGTATCTAGGATTTAGCGTGCTTTTAGTTGAAAAATTTATATAGGGGATATTTTTTACTGTACATTGAATCTTAATATTATCAAAGCTGTTGTTGGATCCGTTCAAACATCTTATGTTGGCTTATTTTGTGTGACAAACGAATAGGCCACTCTCCCAGGATTTCAGTCCAGGGGATTGTCCATTGAAGAAGCAGAATCACTGCTTGAGAAAAGTGTCAAAATTGCAGTCGAAGCCCGGAATACATTCTGGGCTGCAAAGGAAAGGTGTTCTGGACATAATTACAACAGGGCTCTGGTTGCAGCCTCCATTGGAAGCTATGGTGCTTATCTTGCAGATGGTTCAGAATACAGGTGCCAATGATTGTTTTTGTTGAAATAACAGATTTTTGGACTAATCCCTACAAAATTTATAGTATTATTGGCATCACTGATTTTGGCCCATCTTTTATTTCAGTGGGGATTATGGAGAGAATGTGACTTTAGAGAAATTGAAGGATTTTCACCGGCGCAGGTTGCAAGTTCTTGTGGATGCAGGGCCAGATTTGCTTGCATTTGAGACCATTCCAAACAAACTGGAGGCTCAGGTATGCTTATATTCTTAACCATTTGATAATTAGAACACTTCATAAATTTCAATATTGCTAAATTTTGTATTATGGAACAAATAAATAATGGGATTTACTTATTTTTAACATTCTTGGCTGTGGATCATATTTTGATTAATTGATTGCTTATATTAAATGGCACATGGGCTTCCATGCATGTTTTAAGAAATCTAAAGTCAACCGCATAACATAAGCATCTGGATTTATATTCACATGGTCTTCCTTAGAACTCTTAAGTAAATTAAACAGAAAAAGTATACTTCTAACTTCTAAGGATGATGAGCATTGAAAACTGTCGAAAGATAATCATAATTTTTGAGGCAAGGAAAGAAAATGAGTGCTTTAACATGTTATCTCATTCTGTCCAGTAATGTTTTGTCGTCTTAAATTTGATTAACAGGCTTGTGTGGAGTTGCTTGACGAACAAAATGTTGAGATTCCATCTTGGATCTGTTTCAGCTCTGTAGACGGTGAGAATGCGCCCTCAGGAGAAGGATTTAGAGAGTGCCTTGACATAATAAACAAGAGTAACAAAGTTAGTGCAGTTGGAATAAACTGTGCACCTCCCCATTTTATTCTGAATCTCATACAGAGATTCAAAGAGGTAAAATATGCAATAAAATCAAAACCAATACATCAAAAAGATAATGAAATTCATTCAAACCTGACCCGAAATGAAAATGCATCTGCAGTTAACTGATAAGGCAATAGTTGTGTACCCCAACAGTGGTGAAATATGGGATGGCACTGCTAAAAGATGGCTGGTGAGTGATACATTTATTTTCTGTGTTTTTTCGATTAAATCCTCTAAAACCCAATTTTGATTGCATTTGAAGGCATGCAATGCATCAATTAACAGTTCTTGTGATTTTATTGGCAGCCATCAAAATGTTTCGACGATGAAAATTTCGTGCAGTTAGCCTTGAAATGGCGAGATGCTGGAGCAAAACTCATTGGTGGCTGCTGCCGAACTACACCTTCCACAGTTCGATCAATTTCAAAAGCTTTGAATGCCGAAAAATTTGTTTCCACCATTAGGCAAATTGCTTAGTTTCACATCACTGCTGTCTGTTCATTTATTCATTTATCATATTTTCCCCATATTTCTACTTCAGCTACTGTATTTAGACTGTTTAATTCATGAGAGAGAGAGAGAGAGAGAGAGAGAGAATGGTTGATTTACAGCCGAAATTTATGCCGTACAAGGGCTTTTGTTAACTTGGAAAGTGGAAATGGTTGGTTCCCATACAATTTCTATTGATCTGTAATGGTCGAGTTCAATTTCAACCTAGTCGACTTACAGTTTCAACTTCAACTAATCTGTAGTCTTGTTGATAGTCAAGCTGAACATATTTTCAACTCACTTTCAAGACATGGGGCCTAATATGTCGTCGACTCTAATTATTTTATTAACGATGGTTGAGAAATTTAATATTTGTAACTTCAATTGTCTAAATTTCTTATAAATAAGAAATCATCGTTAAATTTTATTTTGTCCGTGAAAAACAGATATGTTAGATAGGAGAAGCGTATTAATTGTCTTGTAAACTTCTTTTTATCATAGTAAATTACTATTAACGATGGAAGAATACAGTCTCACATTGAGATGAAGTTATACAAATCTTGTGTGTTCTATTTTCTTTCTGCAACCTTTTTGCTCTTGATGAAAGAATTAAAATTTCTAATACTCGATAAAATCCATTAGACAGAACCTTAGAAGAATTTCATGAAAAATTCATCTTGATCAATTTCTTCTAAAAATTCTTTAAATTGAATAAAGTACCTCAAAAAAAATCCAAAAATTATTTCTTAGTCTCAAAAACAATTTTTGACTTTTCAAATCAATCTTCTTAGAATAAACAAATTTTTTAAATTATTTTTTTATGTCATACCACATTCACAAAACACAATAAATTCTGCACCTTTAAGCATAGAATGTAGATTTATTTGTTTTACAGAAAAAAAGATGAAGACGGATTCACCATAATAATTTTGATTCCAAATTCCAGCGAAATAAAAAGAAATAAAATTAGTGCCATATGTCACGAAAAGCTACACTGATCAAGTTTCCTTGCATATGAGAGAAGAAATTTGTAAATGATGCTTCCAGCAGCACAGCATTTCAATTGAAGGATCAGTGTCGGGGAGGACCACGTTTATCATATGATCCCCAAGGTCCGGCCCCATATACATCACCGTATGGACCAGGATATCTTGTTTCAGGACTTCCATTCATCATACCATAACCCCCAACACCTATGTAAAGGGAAAGTGATGTTAAGGATACTTGGTTTGTCAATGTTCCAGCTAGAGGAAAGAGCGAAATAAGAGCAGAACATTTGTTGTGTTGTGTGTGTGCGTGGGTGGGGGAAGAGAGAGGAGATTACCAAGACCTCCTCGAGTCCTCCTTTCTATACTTGCTTGCTCAGCACGCAGCTTCTCTATTTCACGAGCCATGGAAAGGAGATTTTTCTCCATCGATTGATTTTGTTCTGCCAGTTCCTCATTTCCTTTCTTCTCATAATCATACATTCTCCTATGTCATGTGTAACCAGATGCAGCAGAAAACACTTGCTCAGAAACACGACACACCCAAACAAACTCTATCGAATGGCACAATTTGCACTTGAAAGAAGGCATCAAGCTCGACTAATTTACAGAATATGGGTATAGACGAACTTGTCCAAATGTAGTAGAACACAAAAGGCATTCAACATACATTATGAGACCATGGAGACTATGTCACAACTCTTTGAAATTACCCACACTTGCATTCAGAAATGGCTCGGGCCACTCGTCCAGTATTCTTCAATACTTACTAATTTATCAAGTACATCAAACCTGTTCTGTTCTAAAAAAATTGAATATGTTTAAATGTGTATTCTGAACCATTTTGACAATCATAGACAGAAGTTTACCATAGAAAAAAAATGCAAAAAAGGCTTAATAAAATTAATGTTTTTGTCTTGTTCATACAACCAAATATAAAGTTTGGAGACACCAGTACATGACATCCGTACGAGTCCAGGTTACATGCATGTACAATAATTCAGTTACTTCAAAGATTCATAGCAAATGGAAAGCCTAGACAGACTAAAATTGCAGGCACCAACTCCTCTTTATTTGGAGTCTTTAGTGTGCGTGTCTATTGCAGTGGTGGGTCTTAAGTTAGCTAGCATGCAGATAATAAATTAACAATCAAAATTCTTACCTAGCATCAACCAGCTCTTTTCCCATTTTATCAATGTCAGTTTTAATGGCAGCTATTTGCAGATTCTCAGCTTGCATTCGATTAATATCCTTTGTCAGAGTTTGAACCTGGGATGATAATTCCTGCCGCAAAGTACTTAATTTCTGAGCTTCAGCTCTTAATTGCACCACCTCTCCCCTCAGAGGTTCAGCAGAGCGAAGCTCGGCCTCTAGTTTCAATCCTCTATCAATCAACTCCCTTGTTTGAATATCTCTGTCAGCACGCAATTTAGGAATGACCTGACCTATTCTGTGGATCTCATCTTTCACTGCAGTCAATTCCCTTTGAAGCATCACATTGTCGTCAACCACATTTCGGTTTTCAGCAAGAAGCCTTTGGATGTCTCTGTGCTGGAGATCAAGTTCCTCTTCCAGGGCCACAGGATGAGGTACAAGTCTTGGTCCTCGATCTAAAAAAGGTCGTGGGCCATCACGGACACTCCGGAAATTATCTGGATGTCTGGGCATATGATTCCTCCCAGCCATAACAAAGAACCTGCATTAGAGATGATGTGAGGGTACCAATAACTGAATTCAATGAGTAATGAAAATCCAATTTTGCAGTAGGGAATGAAGATTCGAGTTCAAGTAAGAACGATAACAATAAACCAGATATCAAAACTGGATTTCATATAAAAATACTCATGAGCGATACTATCGCATGACTACAAAATGAAAAACTCAGTGCATAATCATTATCTCTGAATACATTAACCTTGAAAGCAGATATTTCAAAGTCCTACAACTCAGAAAGAAAGTACAGGACAAGATGAATGAGTGTGCGTGTCATACGACTCTTTAATAAACTTGCTAAAAATGGGTCAGAATCTCAATAGTTCATGATCAGCCATCATCCGAAATTTACAAAATAGACTGTTAAATCTAACACTCATCACATAACTTTCTTGAGAACTTGCCCAGAAATATCTATATGAAGTTCAGTGGTCATGGTTATTAAAGAAGTTAATCATGATACAATGGAACAAAAGTAAAAGAGCAAGTAAATATTGTCTTTGGAGGTAACTACGGTAACGATTAATAGTGGAAGTTCAAATTTTAGTGCTAACTATGAGCTGCTGTAACAATTGAAAAGCTATAAGACTACTGAAAAGTTAAAATTCAGACGTCTGCCTAACTCAACCATAGAAACACAACATTCATGCAAGCATCAATTCATATGGACGAAGAGACAGCTGCTGAAAAAATGTGGTGTAATAAGGGCTATGTTGTGTAAATAAATTGGCCAAAGAGCAAATTCAATCAAAACAAACAGAATACTTTGTAATTCTCATGAAATGCTAAGGTTGTAAAAGTCAGTTATTCTTAAATCTAACACAACCAACACAAATGTTTCAGAGGAAGTTGACAAAAGTATTGTTCAAAAAGAAAGACCAGTAGATAATAATAAACATTATTTAAAACACAGAATTCAATCTCCACAAAACAGAATAATCATAAATGGAAATATGCAAATCAATATGAGCATCCTTTTTTTTTTTTTTTCCTTGTACTATTATGGGGCATACAAAAGAAGTGAATGTACATGCTTTTTTACTATAGGTTGTGCAATTCGAATTCTCTGTAAGCACATAGACAAATGGCAAGAAATAGATAGAAGAAGAGGTGACGGTGGAGAAGCAATATCTCTATTATAATCAATGAAACAAAAGTCATTATTTGAAGTGTGTATAATGGAACCATTAGCAGTCTGTGAATTAAGTCACACTGGAAGTTTCTAGGCCCATGCATAAAGCTAATAGCTGAAAGAATTTATTTGACTGAAGATTCTAGTTCATTATTATGCTTAATTAAAAATATAATATGACAAAGTAGGAGAGTTATGGGTAGGTTGACAATCAACATAAAACTTTCTCACATCTTATGACGTGAACGTGACATAATGAAACTACATTAAATTTGAACTCATTGGACCTCTCAATAGATATACCACTGGAACCAATAGAGCAGTGGAAAGGAAACATGACTCTGCTCCCAATGTTATAGAGAACAAGGCTTAGTTTTTTGGTTGTATTTCTATTTGAACCCATGAAGAATTCATTGCATAAACCATTGGTAGTCTAAAATCAAGTTTAAGTTAGAGTGAAATGTTTTTAGGATAATGACATAGAGCTTAACAGCTGAAGGAAGCTATGCGGCTGAAGATTGATTGTACATCCGTATTGCTATTTCAACCCATTGAGATTTCATTGAGTAAAACAGAATGCATAACAAAAATATTAAATTATTAGTGCGCTCAGCATGCATCCCTCCCACTGACTATCACAAACTCACAGTAAAGGCGTAAAACCATACACTACAACCTTATCTGAGCAAAAGGATGAATAACTGTAAACAAAAAACCAACCTCTTTGAATTTCTGTTTCACTGCAGTGAGTACTGATTTATCCCTGAAAACCCTTTTTTCTAACACCATCTTAAACCCTTACAGCCAGAATATAATCGACATATTTAATTAAGCATAAATCGATAGTCATCCAAAACTTGAAAACTTTCTAACAAGGGCGGCAAATATCAACCATAAAATCTTGTAATAATGCAATTCCAATTAATAAAAAATAAGATCCAGCTGAAATTTTCTTACATATTCAGTTCTTCAGAGTACAATTAAGAGAATAATTTAACTGGTAATTCATGTTAAATAAGAATTAATTCCAGAAAACTTGATCCATGAAACGCCAAGAAACAGAAAACAAAAAATCGATAAAACACAGAAATATAATTGTATTTTAGCGCAATCCTAATATTGCACAAAGATACATATACCCATTTGCTTATGTGATATCTGTACACAGGAAAAAATGAAATAGATAATTGTACACAGCAATATGTTTTTTTCAAATGAACAAGAAATCTGTACCTGTGAAATTTAGGCGATTTTTCAATCGTTCGATGAATAATTGAGGAGCCGAAGTTCCAAAAGCAACCCTTATGTACTGTGTGCAAACGGTGTATTCATTTCTGCCCAATCGGTCATTGGGCCTTCAACGCAGTCTGGGGAAATTGACCCGATAATAAATTCCAATATATCATAAATGCAAGATTTTTGTAAATGGTAAATTTAGCTCATGTTTAGTAGACATTATTATTTTCATTTTCATTCTTCTTCTACTCATTTTTAACCACACATTTTTTAATAAAATAATATTTTTCATTACATTAATAATTTTTTCTCCAATTTCCACCACAAATTCTCCATCAATTTACTATTTCAGATCATTCTTCAGTAAAATAATATTTTATATCACATCAATAACTTTTCATTCTTTTTCAACCACACATTCTCCATCAATCTACTATTTCAAAATACATTCTTCCAAAATAATATGGCTCAAACACGTCCTTAATAGGGAATCACAATTGTACTCATACATATCTAAAAAATATTATCATTGTTTTTCTTGCCGTTTCCTATAAATATGAGACTTTGATTTTTATTATAATACACAAAAGTCTATTGACTTTTATTTTTTATTTTTTTTTCTCCTTTTTTATAACATGATTTTTAAAAATCAAAGTGATTTAGTTAGAAGGTAATGATTTTTATAAGCATAATCATTTGTCGCATATACCAAAATTAATTTGGTGACATGTGAATATTATATACATGAGAAACTTTTTTTTACATATACACTAATTCTGCAGCAATCATTGCCTTTTAATTCATACACTGGTGGACCTACACAGGGGCCTATAGGGGCAGGTGCCCTGTAGATTTTGATGTGTTTTTTTTTTTTTTTTTTTTAAAAAGGGAAAAAAATAAAATTGAAACCTACCTTACTCTTCTCTCCAGCTCTCCTCTCTAGTTTTAGCCGTCCGATTTCTCCCCTTTCTCCTCTCTTCTCTCCCAAAAAAAATCTGAAACCTACGAAAGTTGGCTACCGAAATTCTTGTAGAAACTCATTTCTCCTGTCCTGCTGCCCCTGCACTTCCGCGTTCGGCGTTCCGTTTTCGAGCACCGAGGCTGAGCTCCGCCCGTTCCAAGCTGCCATTCCCGTCGTCGTCCGTCCTGTCATCGACGAGGTAAGTTCCCGTTTTTATTTTATTCTATTTTTC
>CAIGRS010062294.1:0-10023 GCA_903798395.1 Fraxinus floribunda | reverse complement strand
GTACCCGCTCTGTAAAGAATGCTCCGAGCCCTCAACTCCCTCTTCTAACTCAGAGGTAATTTGTGCTACATGCCCAAAAACCTGCCTATTCCACGTTCTCAAGGCCACTTTTGTAGCTTTTAGCTTCCCAGCTAGCTTCTGAAGATCTCTTAACCCATCTACATGATTCGGCTCTCTCCATACATGCTCCACACAAGATAAAAATTGCTCATGCTCACACCACATCCTCTGAAACCGAAAAGAAGATGGACCATACAAAATATAGCTCCCAAAACTAAGATCAAATAAACAGATATATGTTGTGAGTTTAATCGGGGAAAAAGATGGTTGTTAAAGACAGCACAATGCAGCATATACATTTCTTTGCATTTGCACACAAGAGCATGGACATCACTCAATCAAGAACCCAGGATTTACCAAAAGGGGCTGACATTCATTTTAGACAATTACTTTAGTTGTTACCATAGTAACTTGCCTAAAATTCAGAATGCTCAATTGGGTCAGACAGCAAAATATTCTTGTTTTAATTCCTTATGAATCTTTGCAGTGAAGGAGTCAAATCGAAATCTTATTATGATCTATTCATTTAGTACCTCTCGGCATCCTAGATTTTGGAGACAAACTTTCATCTAGTAGACTGTGTACTAAAACTGAGGTTTCAATATTAGTTGATGTAGTTTGTTCCATTATAGGCAACCTATTTCATTCATAATTCAGCCCATAAATCAAAGAAAAAAGTAAGAAGTTTTAATTAGACTTGATTTCATCAACAATTAACTTGTTTTCAATAAAACTTCCATTTCGGTTTGCAACAGATCTCAAATTCGCATTCAACCAATATGAAATAAACCAAGCTTTCTAACGGGCTCCAACTTAAAAGCAAGGCAGCAATACAGGGGGAAAAAGGAATAATTAAATAGCTTGCCACAGATACAAGAAAACACAAACAGTTAAAAATGAGCCTGCAATTTTTAAGCTAAAAATATATCCCTACCAGTCGTGAGCAAGGTCTCCTATTTCCAATTTCAACTGTTAATTACAAGAGAACTCTACTAGTAACATATATAGACCTGGAAGATCAAATTCATAATTCAAACTATACCGCATTTTTAGATTAACAAATAATCCAACTTTCTCAACTGAATTAAAAATTCAATTAATTAATAAAAAATCTAATTAAATTCATAAGAAAAAATTGGGGAACCTTTTCATTGAGGGCGGAGACTTGGACTGGACAAATGTATCGGCGTCAAAATTATCGGACTTGAAGACGTTTATATTCTCTTCGAGCTTGGTGCCGGCATCTTTGGAACTCCATTTCACTGCACCTCCCGTGTGTGATGCTCCTCTTGACCGAGACGACTTCAACGATGCCATAACCAAGAAAACGCGTTTCAGATCCGATTATTGTTCCTCCTGCGCAAGTTCAGGGCTAATTTAATTTGATTTAACGAATACATAACAAAAACTTTGTTCGTATCCCACATCGGAAGAATGCTGAAGATTAGAGTAGTTTATATATTAAATTCTACAAAAGAGTGCCGTGTTGGTCAGAAGGAGAGATGGTTGGCATCTCCCTTGATAGGGTCGGGAGCGGCCTTTGGGCTTTCTTGACACCATGCACATCTGGTTTAGGCTAACCACCTAGGTGGATTTAACCCCAATTTTTTTTTTGACTTCTTTTTTCAACTCTTAAGACGAAGTTTGATCCATCTTTTCTTTTTCTTTTCATTAGTCTAGTATTTTATTATCATAACTTTATTCTATATTTCTTTTACCGTATATATGCCAAAAGGAAATATACGGTTTTTTTTTTATTTCTACAATTTTTGTTCAAAGTGCACTTTCAAATTATCCTTTTTCAATTATATATTAAGCCCCTATTTAGTGTAGACTAAAATCAAATTTTTTTTAGTAAATTTTGATAAAAATTGATGAAATACGTGATTAAAAAATCATGGATCTAATTAAATGTATTGTTAATATTAATTGTTTGACTTTCACTTGAAATTCTTATCAACTTTTAATCTACACCAGACTTGAACTAAATACCCTACTGTCAAAAACTCAGTCGACCTAGGCATTCGAGGGGCATGGAGAAGTACCCATATTTCGAAAGAATAGTGATACCAATTTTTGGCCATAACAATTTTAATAATACACGGGAATTTATAGGATAAGAGCATTTTCCAGTTACAAGTATCAATATGAGGGTGCTCAAATTTATTCACAATTCATTACAGTAAGAGCATTCAGAAGCAGAACGTATCAACTTACACTATAAGCAACTAAAAAGGTTTCTTTCGTGGTATCCAAATCACAACAATTTAAAAGAAAGTTTTACATTGTATTCCTCACGAATAAAAGCCTGCCACCTAAGCTAATCATCAATTTGCCCAGCAAAAACAGGTATATAGGATTTTCATGTCTGGTGAGTGTGAGCTAGATATTGACATCGGCTTAGACCTATATTTCTCTTCTCCATCGTGTTTGAGAGGTTGGACAACTTTCTCATTGTCCAAATTTTTAGGTGACTGTTCACTGATGATTAGGGCTATAAATGGATCGGATATGCCCATATTCAATCCGATCCGATCTGATAATCCAACGGATATTTGATTGTTAAATCCATATCCGGACATTGAACATTCCATCACACATATTCTCTCTAAAAACCTTCCAAAAATAAAACAAAACCAAAATCTAGAGTTGTTGTGGGATGGCAGAGGCGCCTCCTTCCCGGCCAGCTATCAAGGGGGGGGGGGGGAATGCGACCTACGCATCAGTGGTGGTGGCGTGACGGAGCTTTATGGTTTCACTTTTCCAAAACTGAACTGGATAATGCAGCCTCCCCATTCCGGTTTTCTGTGGTTCTAAAATTCATGAAGAGAATGCCTACTTTGGATCAAATTTGCCTATTCATTAAGGCACGCTAGGGAATAAAGGGCTTCTTCTCGGTAAGTACCATTCAGCGACCACGTTATGTCTTTATTCGATTCACGTCTGAGGAAGATTTTGGCATAGCTTGTACACGTGAATTTGCAGAAATTGAATGTGCACCATATCGACTATTTATTTGGTCTCCAGATTTTGATGAAGATCAAGAATCTTCTCTTGTCCCAGTATGGGCATTTCTTCCAGGACTTCCCCCCCCCTCTTCCCAATATTACTACTAATCTATGTTACATATTATCGCTGGTGCATTTGGCCAATTTCTGAAGAGAGATAATTTTACGGCATGTGCTTCTCATATCGATGGGGCTCGGGTCAGTGTGGAGATGGACATATCAAAACCCTCAGTGGAGTCTTTCTAGTTGGGTGTCCCTTTCCACCCATCTAGTCGATTTCAAGAAATAGTTTATGAAAAAATGCCAAAATTTTGTAGATTCTGCCGTACTCAAGGACATCTAGAGGGGGTATACAAAAAGAAAAAGGAGATTGGAGCAACTAATCAGAACGAAAATATTCCCAGAACATCGAAAAAAGTATGGCGTAGAAAGGAAGATGGGGATGTTCTGCCACCGAAAATGGCAAAGCTACAGGAAAAAGTAGGAACCAGGATCGAGGAAAAGAGGTGTAAAATTCTGGGGCGAGATATATTAATTCCTTCGACATTGACATTGTATGCAAACCTGGACGGAAGAGTTATATCACATATAGATAATCTGGTGCAAAGTTTGGAAACATATTTGGAGGCAACCATAGTTGAAAATTTGGAGGACGGTAAGGAAGCAACCAATACAAATACATGTAAAACAATTGTCAATGAAGGAGGCCATGACACTATTAAAAATTTGGAGCAGATAACAGTTTTTAATGAAATTGCACTGGAACAGGCCATTTTGAGTGGTGATGTTGATGTTGTCCAAGAGGCTCTTGTTATGGAAATCATGGACAATATTACGGAACATGTGATCAGAGGTGAACCTCTTCCCCATGTATCTCAAAACCTGGGTACCTTACAAAGTCAAGAGCAAGCAGTGGAGACTCAAACTATATCTGAAGGTGAGTATGACAATGAGTTGCCTGAATTGGAAATTCTTAACTATGATACAAATCAGTTGTGGTCAGTACCTCTGAAAAAAGGCAGGGGAAAAAATAAAAATAAAAACGTGACCTTAGGTCTCACCACTAGATCTAAAAAAATCTTATTAATGATGACTATTTTGATATGGAATTTGTGAGGTGTGGTGTCATCCAAGAGCAGGTTGTTGAGTTTAAGAAAACAACATAATCCTTCGATTTTAGTTTTAATGGAACCTTTTGTTATTGTTGATAAAAAAGACCGGTGGGCTAAACGGTTAAGATTTCCGCATTATGTGTCAAATGTCAGGGAAGGAGGTAAAATTTGGATGTTTTGGGATAATGAACTCTCTTTCTCGTGGATTTGTGTCTCGGGACAAGAGATATCTGGATGGTTTTCAATTGGAAATTCTCATATCCTTACATCTTTGGTATATGCTAGTTGTTGCTAGAGATGAAAAAGAGAATTGTGGGATCAATTGAAGTTGTTAGATAGTGGAGATTCTAGGTGGATAGTTGGTGATGACTTCAATATAGTCCGTTCAAATGATGAAAAACTTGATGGTTTGTATGCATCTTCATTGGGTGTACGGGAGTTCAATACTTTTATTCATGAAGCAGGTCTGATTGATATCCCATTTCATGGACCGAAATTGTCATGGTGCAATGGTAGACAAGGAACTCGACGAATATGGGCTCAGTTGGACCGTATTTTGATTGACCAAAATTTTATAAATCAATATCCATCAGTCACTAGTTTACTTGGATCGGACATCTTCTGACCATTGCCCGATGGTATTACGCTCTAGTGACAACACAAGCTTGCTAGGTCCTCGTTCATTTCGGTTTTTAAGGATGTGGTGCTCTCATGAGGATTTTTTACCATTGGTGAAGCACATTTGGGAGGTGAATGTCACAGGTTCTCCGATAGTTTGTTCTGGGAGAAAGCTTAGGATGTTGAAAACGGCATTAAGGGCCTGGAATGTTGAGGTTTTCGATCGGGTGCAACAAGAAATCAGATTTCTTGAAGACAAGCTGATTCATCTGGAAAACTCACTGATTGATAGCTTTTCAATTGAGACTGAACATCAACTACTGCAATGTCAGAATCAATATGAAGTTTGGCTTGATAGAGAGAAAGTACAATCGAGACAGAAGTCCCTCATAAAATGGCTTCAAGAGGGTGAATGAAAAACAAAATTTTCCCATGCATTGGTAAAGAACAAAAAAAGAACCAATTTATCGACCACGTGGCTCTGGAAAACGACATAGAGCTGAAATCAGTTGAAGATGTTCATGAAGGTGCTGTCCTGTTTTTTAAGGATCTTTTTACATTATCACCTTTCTTTCTAGGTGATAATGGCCTTGATCTTTTGACACCAGTTATTACAGAGAAGGAAAATATGGAACTATGTAAGGCGCCAATAATGGAAGAGGTAAAAAATGCTCTTTGGTCTATCCCCAATGATAGCAACCCTGGTCCAGATGGATTTAGTGCAAGTTTCTTTATTAATGCTTGGAGTATTATTCAGAGGGATTTCCTTGCTGTGGTTACTGAATTTTTTGAAGGGTATCCTTTAACCTGTGCTTTGGGTGCAACTAATATTGCTTTGATTCCTAAGGTGGAATCCTAATAGTTTTGACAAATTCAGACCTATTAGCCTTTGCTCGGTGGTGTACAAAGTGATATCCAAAATCATGGTAGCTAGAATGGCCCCTTTGCTTCATAAGTTAATTAATCGAGAACAATATGCTTTTATTCAAAGGCAGAGTATATTTGATAATATTTCTATTGCTCAGGAGATGGTGCATAAAATTCATAAGAAGGTGAGAGGTGGGAACATTCTAATGAAGATTGATATGGCCAAGACATATAATAGAGTGAATTGGTGATTCCTTCTCTCGAGTTTGAGGAGAATGGGGTTTTCTGACCAATGGAATAATCTGGTTTTCAACTGCATTTCTTCTCTATACTACTCTGTCATGCTCAATGGTAAAACGAGGGGATTTTTTAAACCATCTAGAGGACTAAGCCAAGGAGATCCATTGTCACGGTACTTGTTTATATTGACGCATGAGATATTATCAAGAATGATCAATCAAGCCTTTGAAAGAAATCAAATTCACCCTTTCCACTCTGGAGGAATGGTGGTTAGTCATTTATTTTATGCTGATGATTTACTTATCTTTGCCAATGGAAAAAAGAAGTCAATTGGAAATCTTCTGAAGATTATTAAAAAATATGAAAGTATGTCTGGTCAAAAAGTGAGCCATATGAAATATTCTCTATTTTTTTCCAAGCACATCTCTACTGCACGTCAACAGAACTTATTGAATTTGTTGGGTTTTAAAGAAGGGGTATGGCCTTGTAATTATCTGGGAGTTCCCCTCTATACTGGAAGATTAAAGAAACATATGTTTGAACCTCTGCTGGATAAAATTCAAAAGAAGATGGCTGGATGGAAGGGTCGCCTACTCCCTCTAGGGGAAAAATTACTCTAATCAAACATGTACTATGTAGTATGCCGATCCATGTACTTTCGGTTTTGAATTTGCCTAAGGGATTCCATAAAGAGCTTAATCCCATTTTAGCGTCATTTCTATGGAATACAAGTGATGGTTCTAAGAGACGTAATGGGTATCCTGGAGAAAAAATTGTTATCATGTGGAGGAAGGTGGTTTGGGCATACGGGATTTTAATGAAGTGCAACAAGCTTTATTTATGAGATTTGCATGGAAGCTGTTGGTTGGGGGGTCATTCTGGGCTGATTTTTTTGGGTCTATTTATGTGAAAATGACTCTAGTTGCATTGGTGAAAATGAGTCAGTCACAATCACGCTTTTGGAAAGGTATTGTTTCGACATTGCCTATTGTTTTGAAGAATTCTTTTTGCCGTGTTGGAGACGGATCAGCCTCTTTTTGGTATGATAATTGGGTTGGCCCTCAAAGTTTGGCCGAAGCAGGTTATGAAATTTTTGATCCACATTTACATATCAAGGATCTCTTTACAATGAATGAGCAGTGGAATGGTAATCGACTTAGAGTACTAGTGAGGAAAAATCAAGCTCACGCTATCAAATGTGTGCATATAAAATCTGGTGGGGAACTTGACTTCCATGTTTGGAAGCTCAGCAAGGATGGTATTTTCTCAACCAAGTCTGCATGGGAATTGGTTCGGCAAAAGGGTGTGGTCTGTAATTGGAAACAGTGGTTGTGGTATAATCAAATCCCCAAAAGAATATCGTTTGTATCTTGGAGGGCCAAAATAGATTGCTTACCAGTTAACGATGTGGTACAAGCTATTGGAGTCCCTTTGGTGTCCAAATGCAATTGCTGTGAGAATTTTGCGATTGAATGGAACACGTGTTGTGTAATGGTGAGGTGGCCAAACAGGTGTGTTCATTTTTTGCTGTCCACTTGAATTTATCGCTACCTTTTGTGTCATCTTGGAGAGGGAAAATGAACTTATGGTGGAGACAGGCTTCTTGCTCTTCACATGTGGACATTCTTAGGGATATTATCCCACTTATAATCACATGGGCATTTTGGAAATGTAGGTGCAAGGCAAGGATGGAAGGATGCTCTATTATTTGGCAGAAGATAATATGGACGGTAAAATCATATTTATCCCAAATAACTTGCTTGCTTACCAATACCAAAAAAAAAATCTCTGATAGGGACGTCGAGTGCTTGCGGTCTCTTAATTGTCCTATAATCGACGTAAGGCAGCCAAAAGTGCAATAGATAAGCTGGAAGAAGCCACTGGGACAACAGTTTAAATTAAACGTTGATGGCGCATCCAAAGGTAATTCAAGATCAACCGTCGGAGGAGGTGTCCTACGGGATTCAAAAGAGAAATATTGGGCTGGTTTCTCTCATCATTACAGGACTTGCACTAATATGGTGGCTGAAACTCGTACTTTGCTTGATGGTTTGCATATGTGTAGGGACCTAGAAATTGGAAATATTATTATGGAAACGGACTCACAGGTGTTGGCATAGTGGGTGAGGAAAAGCGCTTATTCTTTATGGTGGCTTTGGAAATATTGGGATGAAATTATGGAACTGATTGGTTTACTTAATGCCCGAGTTCAACATGTGTATCGAGAGGCCAACATGACGGCTGATTTTCTAGCAAAAAAAGGGAGTGATGGTACTCCTACTAATATTTTTCTTGGCAATGAGGCTCCAACTTCTCTCAAAGGAATTTTGCGTACTAACCGTTTGGAAATACCTTATCTTAGACGTTGAATATGTTTTGCTTTGAAGATCACTTAATGTAATTACGGTTTTCCTCCGCCATAAGTGAGGCCTTTTCAATAAAATTTCCCAATTTCGCCAAAAAAAAAAAAAAATACTAGGATTCCGTATTCCCATGCAAAAATCAGTTTTAACCCTAGTTTTACATTTGACAACACGATTAAATTTTGACGAATCAATGTTCCTATTTTATTTAACAATCTCTCTCGAGTAATACCTGCTTTTATATATGACCCAATTATATTTCTATGATGGATGCGAACATATAAAAGTGCATGAATTTTAATGAACGCTTAAAGATTTACATAGAGTATAGCTGTATATTTCTCTCCATATTAGGCCCTATGAAAATTAATATATGTTGAACATATTTTCCTTCTTTCGAATGCATAAAATAGGCCACCAAATTCACACAACTACCATGCACAATAATTGTAGAGAAAAGAAAATCATATAAATCATTTAATATTCAAAAACGTGTTTTTAATGTCAAATATATAAAACTAAAAATTAAAAACTCATATTATATGGTTCATCGCTCTCCTAGTACAAAGAAAACTAGTCTAACATGTTATGAATAAGAAAACAAAAGATATAATGAAGAATCGACATCACCCGATTAATCTTGAATTGAATCTTCGTGTTCTTGTAGTCGATCTTCACATTCTTACCTCCAAAATACGTAGAATATATGATTTTTAGGTCAAAATGAGGTCTCTCCCCATGTTCTGGTCAAGTTTGCTATACATAGGATGCCTAAAATCTTGTTACGAAAGTAGAGTTTCAGTTGAAAAAGGAAACAAAATCTCGCCAAAAGTTTGTACTATGCGGTCGCATAGTACATTTATAAGTTGTCGCATTGAAGGACGTCCAACCATAAATTTTGGCCCTGAAATGCATGATGTGGGCGCGTCAAATTAGACCAATACGGCCGAATAGGTATACATTTTTTTTCCACCAGATATCTTTTAGTATTTTGGTTATATCTTTCTCTCAAGATATTCGATTGAGATTATTCAAAATGCGTTGGAAAAATAACTGAAAAAGGGCTACAAATCTTCCAAAAATATAATTTTTCCAATTTGAAAATTTCATATGCCAAAAATGGGTCTCAAACTAAGACTGAAAATCCAAAACATAACTTTTTCGATTGGAAGTTGATATGGGATAGTACTTGAACTATATTTCATTCATTTGACCTCTTTCCTCATCCAATTGATGTCTAACACTCTCAATCTTCATTGTGTGGTTCGATATAATTTTTGAGTATCATTCTTTTCTCCAATTCTTCATCAAACATTAAATTTTACCTACAAAATGAAATATGACACAAATTATGTAGCATTTTATCCAAAGAATAGTAAAATATTATCATTTAGGATCTCGAATAAATGTAGAAACTACACTTATCAATGTTTTGTCACGTTTTAAATTTGCATCACTTTTTTGAGATTTTGTCACTTTTTTTAATAGTGTCACATTTTTTTAATTTTCTGCCACTTTTTTTGAGTAGCAAACATCATTTCCTACATATATAAAAAGAGTGAGCATCCTTATCACTGTAGAAACTATCAACCAAAACGACGTCGTTTTGGTTTTGCCTTTTTTTTTTTCTTTCCTCCATTTCAATCGAGGCAGTACTTCTTCTCTGACATTCTCCATTTCTCCAAACAACATCCCATACTTTATTTCCTTCGTTCTCCACAACCACACACAAAGAAGAAGCGTCGTGAAGGCATA
>CAIGRS010062285.1:0-15041 GCA_903798395.1 Fraxinus floribunda | reverse complement strand
AGAGAGCCCAATAAGCCCACAGCCTACCAATAGAATCTCCCATCTTCCAATTTTGGACCATGATTGGGAGGTCATAAATTTTTACCCAGAAGTTCACTTCAGAGAATGAGATGTTATGGATTTGCTCCAGCCATTAACATCTTTGGTTACAACCAATTGCTTGTCGAAGATCCATGGACCTTCATGTTTTACACGTTCCTTATCGCTACTATCCTCGAATTCTGCCAGGAAGAGGTTAGGGGATATGTCTCGAATGCTTAAAGCTTTGTTTGGACGCAATAACTGCTTCATGGTACTTTTGAAAGCCTCTTTGTTAAAGTACTTACCGGATAAGAGTTTGAATAACATGCATTTGTCACCCCGGTGAGGGATCAACACTTCTTCTTCTTCAACTACTAATACTTCTTCCTCATGTTCTGTGAGAGACAAATGTTCACATATTCTTGTAATATCAGATTCCATGGGGATTAGTACGAGACGTGATGATTCCTACACTGATGCAGGGGAGAAAAAACCACTACTCAAGGAGCCCTCGAGAGGAAATATATAATCGCATGTGGTCGTGCCCCAACTCTCTCTTACATCTAATTACACATTCAAATTATAAAATTCATCAAAAACAAGAGGTCAATTGATATATTTTGAAGGAAGATCAAACTCTAGCAAGAATTGAAGGCTACTTAAATCAACAAAATGAAGAATTCAGCCTTGGAACCGAAGATCAAGATTTCTTACATTCATTCATGATCAGGAAAATATTTATTCATAATTCTTTTTGTAATTTCTACGAAATAATGCTAGGCTAGATCCATAATTATATTAGATGAAGATGAACCCTATTATTTATTTATTTTAATTCAAAACTAGTAGTTTATCATTTCTTGCATTCCTTGATTAATTTTGCATTTTCATTCCATTATTTAATTGTTTGACCATCAATTAGATAATTAGTTGTTTGTTATAGTTTTTAGAGAATCAGAAGAAATTTAGAACGCGACAAGATTAACACATGGGTGGGTAATAGAAATTAGAAATAACAATAACCCACGTACAATCATATAGATAATCTAATATTTAATACGTTCTAATCATTCGAATTCTGACTAAAACTAATATCGGGTCGGGTCGGGTCGGTATTAGAATATAATTAATTTACCTTGAAAAAGAAAGTTAAAAACCTTACATTTTATCGATTGTCAAAAATACATGAACAAAACTAAATTACATAACTGAGGATTGAAATAGATAGCAGTGGACAAACTCTAAATTCAATATAGTCATCCATAATTTAATACAAATAACACTTTTTCACATTTTTTAGATTAAATTAGAATAATTCACAAAATCAAAATCTTTTTCATTCACATAATTCTAATTCAATACAAAGCTAGTAAACTTGAATTGAAATTTGTTCTAAGGGACGATACTCTTCTTATAACATTCTTTAATTGTTAACGATCACGTACGCTCTTTGATTGGGAATAAAAAATTGACGTAGATGATGGAGACAAAGTAGAAGCAATGAATAGGGTTTACTCCTTTTCCTTAGCTCTACTCTCAGAGCACTTGTCCTAGCAAGTTGTGTGGACAATTTGCACGGATACGCAAGAGATGCTCACTTTTGACAAGGATGGAAGCCATGTAGTATGGAATTTCCTTGATGGTGGCGTTGCAAGGGCGAGATTTCTCGACAATGTGCGTGGGATTACTAATAGTTGTGTGGGATTAATGATAGGTGTGTTCTCGATAGCCTCTCTAGAATGGGAGGAAGGTGGTAAAGATTGATTGTGGGCAAAACGATGGGCAACAATGCACAATTGTTGCTTGGTGGTTGGATTCACACAAGACATGAATGAAGCGGGTCGGTCATTCACACCCTTAATCCGTTGGGTATCTTTGTCATCTTAATCCATCTCCAGACACGATTAAAGCGGAACGGGATGAGACAGGTTCCGGGTTGGATTCCATGCCCTATTTATTTATTTATTTTAGTTTTTAGTTTTTTTTTTATTTGTTAAGACTAATACGATTTTCAGTATATTTGACCATGGGTTGAGGCAACAATTATAATCTCTTGCGTTGGCATATCAAATATTTAAGCCTATCAAACTATGTCGGCTAAAATTTAATCCCATTGTAGAAAATGTTTCCTCGAAATATGAAATTCTCATAGAACTTTTTGGTTTTATCAAGACATTCACACATTTTGACATCCAAACAGCACAACAAATAGACCAAAAATCAGTGTTATATATGCAAAATCCAACCTCAGATACGTACATTTAGAGCGAACGAACCACGAAGTTTATATGATCACCAAGCCTAGAAATGAATACCAAAGCACGTGTTTTTAATGTATAGAAAAGAAGATTTACACGCTACTAGTACAGACAAACAACACGAGCTCAAGACAAAATGAATATGATTGAGGATACAACTTTAAGTCAAAGCATATCTTTTGCTAGCCTGACTGATTTTCCTTTCAAAAAGGCGACGTCCCTATTTGGTGTGGTCAGCAGATGATGATCTATATCCTCCCCCTCTTCACTTTCTGCCGATAAAGATGATGAGCCACAATCTGTTCCATCTTCTGTATTCGTAAACATTATGACAAGTTATTAGAAATGAGAGAGAAATATATAATCACAGCTTTCATACACACGGACTTAGAAGAGTAGGATTTCAATTTAAACAAATTATTTATGGAGTTATCAGAAACTATGAAATTACAGATCGAATTTCCAGATATAGCTGTCTGTGGCCAACTTTTGAGCTAGAAATTGGAGGGTGTTTGCGGTTAGAAACCAAGATTTCAAGAACGAATTATTGTGGGAAATGCAAACCACAAAAGACTCATTTTGTTGGTATTATCAATAGCCAACTAAAATTTTAACAAGATGCACAGATAAAAAATTAAATAAATGAGTAGATAACTTGTGCAACTTATACACTTCAAATAGAATGGTCGAACAATCTAATGGTTTTTTGGTAAATTTGATACTCATGATAGGCAATCTTACTAGAAGTGTAAAACAGTAAATTATGTATTTCACCATTACATTGTCTTCCAATTCACAACTGAAATAGACATTTGATAGATTTTTAAATCCTTATATTGATAGCAACTGATAATTTGGATAATTCAAAATAATAATAATAATAATCTAAGAAGATGAAACTTGCCTGAATATGTATGATGATCAGGTACATGTCTGACTGTCGTTGCATGAATGTTCTCGGGCAGCAAACAGTTGCAGAAAGAGCCTGAAATTTCAATTTTGAATCATGTAAGATAGAAAATAACGCTGGTAATATTATAGGTTACGAGTTATTCCACCCATGTAGACAATAATGATTTCATTTGTTGGTCTCCTTTTTCTTCATGGCGTACATGCATGAGCCATGTCAATAGGTACCTATAAACATACTTGATACTTCTACATGTCTAGAATAAGAATTCATACTTTAAGTTCTACTGATTTGCACCAAATGAGGCTTATGAGGACCCCTAATGTCTTTACTCTTATAGGATTGACAAATACTGCATTTTCATGCCCGATAAAGTCCAAATATTACTTTTCCCATGGATAAGCTTTTCGTATGAGAATTTTATGACTTCAAACCATTGCTCCGGCTATTTATGTAAGAAGTGCAAAATGAATATTCATCCTCACCTAATCGGGCAAGGCGATTCACCCACCCAGGGATAGGCTTTCCGGTTAGACATAAACACACTTCTTCAGTAAAATGATTGCAATTCTTAGCAATCAAATGGTATGTGTCGCCGTGATATTTGCTGGAAATTTCCTCCATAAACAACCGCAACTCTGAACGAGACATGTTAGTTCTGCCCAAAAGGACTGCGCGCCTAAAAGTAAAACCAGGGCAACTTCTTGGTTCAACCTCAAACACTCCACTGGCCGCGTACTCATGAGCTCCAAAGCCATACTCCAAACCATGTACTTAACAATAACAGTTTGTGAATAGGTATATCAAATAATATCATCTAATCAAAACACGATCACGCAACAATAACAATTCAATGATAATAACAATTAGTTAAGGAAGTCAAATAGAGAAAGGTTTAATCACCATTCTCAGTGAAAAGGATAACACAAGCTCTAGTACTATGTCGTGGTTTGATTATTAAAGGGGAAAAATGAGATAAGCAGGAAGCCCTATTACTATGTAGTAAACGCTTTGGAAAGAGGGAAAAAAATGAGATAAGTGGCAAACTATCTTTAAAGACTTTACACTAACTGCAATAGGAAACCAATGAAAACTTCACCATTAATTGAAGGGAAGGAAACTGATGCCTTTGAGTTGAATTCACTTGGAGAAAAACTGAGAGTAGAAGATGCTGACTAAGAAGAAATTTTTTTGACAGTACAAGTCAAATACCCAGAAAACATGCAAGGTCATCTTGCTTCCTCTGAAATAATGAGGATCTTTAGAAAATAGAAACTAAGAATGTGCTCCTTAAGAAAAATGCAATCAAAATGTACAGAAATAATATAGATCAAGAATGAACACTCCTGTCAAGCTCCCCATAAGTTTTTGAACTATTCCAGAACTGTTCCATAAACAGAACAAACAGTTATGAATTTGGGATGGTATCACGAACCAGATCTTAGCTTACCTAGTTGCAGAATGAATTATAAAAATTAGATGAAGGGACACCAGCTATCCGTACAAATTTATAACATAAACATTGTGCAAAGCTAAAATGTCTGAGATTAAAGTGTATCATGAGGTCCAGATAATGCAAGTATGCACATTCCCAATGTCATATACGTTGAAAATGATTCACAATCTGTAATTCTGTGTTCGGCAAGTAGTTCAAGTAATTATTAGATTCGAGTCAAGTGCTATCCAACCGTAGTCTTTGCACCCTAGGAAGATTTTTTATGGTTTTCACGGGAATCCCAAGTTTCTAAGTTCCAAAAGATGTCTCAAAAGTTGTTAATTTCATAGAAATCCACCTTCCAAATTTAACAAAAAATCACCACAAAAAAGAGATAATGAAAAAAGAATAAGTTGAGCCAATCTGTCAATTGGTAAATCTGGGTACAATGTGATCAGCACAGCTATAAAAGTAATAAAACTAATGGTAAACCTGATTAGTTACTTTCCTGGATGGGAATAAACACAAATTAAGTTAACAGCAACACAACAATCATTTATCAGAATTTGAAACCCTGGATTTTCAGAAGACCATAATCCAAAATAATAGCAACACAGCATTAAGCATCATATTAGAGGACTTAAGAAAACTGAGTGGCAAAATTGCAGAGAAAAAAATTCGAACCTAAACAACTCTGAAAAGGATAACAAGAAACATTAAAGAACAATAACAAGAAGCTACATCTTACTAAATAAAGTTGAGGACCACACTGTTCAAGCCATCACCACATTCTCCGAAATTCCCAATCAAATTATATGTTTTGCACCCACACAGGACCATGTTAATTTTAATCTACCTATTCCTCCTCTCTTGTTATAATTCAATTGCATTGCTCTAAAGAATAGAATTTCTTTTGGTCTACTCAAGACACGTCCAATTATGTGAATTTTTATTCCCTCGACCATTATTAATTGGTGAAAGTGAGACCACCGCTTGTCAGTGTAATTACTCGTTTCTTATCTTATTGATTATAATATGAAACAATCCATCTTAATATTCTCAGATCCAGTATTTTCATCTTATGGACATTTACCCTTTGAAGTCCCAAAACACATACGATAAAATATTAAACGGTTTAGTAATTTGTGTCTCTAGAACTTGCATTCAACTTAATTTGAATATGAATATTCTGACTACAAAGAATCCATATGTACCTCTCTGATTCATTCAATCCTCTTTAATACTATGCATACATCCATTTTAAGACTTTATTACACGCAAATACCTAAAAATCAGTACTTGTGAAGCATGATCCTCTATTTTAACTCTACTAGCATGTTTGTTCCTGATATCATTGGAGGACATGCTGTTTATTTTGTCTTAGTTCTACATATTACAAAACCTAGAGACTCCCAAGCATTCCTTTAAAGTTCTATCTTCTAACTTTTATAACCTCCACTATCATCAACTAAAAACTATATCATAAATTGAATAACATAGGGGACCTCATTTTGGTTATCCCTGTAAGCCTATCCATGACTAAAGTGAAAAGAAAAACAACTCAATGTCAATACTAGTTAAGTCTTCATGAAACTACAGGTTATACTCATACCTGTAAGCTTATAGATACTAAAATTTTCTCAAGCTTGGCGCCAATGGACCAAACACTGTTGAAAAAGGATTCATGTTGGGAACTCTAAATTTTATTGAGAATAAGATCTAGTTGTTGTTCGAAAGTCCATACTAAAATTTATTAAGCGGCTTTTGTTGTTTGCTGATAAACAGTGATCTTTGTTTTTTATTTCTTCTTCAATTTTCAGGTCCTAATCCAATTAGAGAGCCAACCTTTGATAAAGCTGCCAACTAGTGAGCTGTTAGTTACAACTCTAGATGCATTTCCACCAGTTAACATAATAGTATAATCTTACAAATCTAAACTAACTCCATCTACTCCAAAAGTTTGGTAGTTTGAACTCATGTCATACTATTCTCTTGGCTATCCACCTCTTTGGTGTGGTGTACTTAGGTTACACATGGGTAGTGCTACACAAACTGAGCTATAAATGACTTCAGGCACTGCCATTTTGCAAATTAAGTAGTAACTAATTTTAGGCACAATGAAGAAGACGGGTAAAATTTAACTGACATTGATCAGTGTCTAAGTTAAAATTCCACGGAAAGTGTTTAACTAAAATGTCAACTTTATCCATCAGAATAAAGCTTTTGCAAAAAGCATTAACACCGTAGAATGTTACTAAAATTTATCACATATGATGCCAAACATTCTACAGCCATTAATCATATGGGAAGAACATACGAAAAACTAAAATGGGATACATACTAACAGAATTTCCAGCTGCAATAAATAGCACAAGAGAACATGTCTAATTCAGATTTCGGTGACACGTAAAATAACATCTATAAAAGAAAATATAATACAAGCAAAAGGAACTCAATCATTGAAATGAAGACAAGATCTTTTTATACCTTCAATACCCGAATGAAAGATTCCGAAGCCTAACCAATAAAGATAGTTGTTTACAGGTGTGAGATCATATATATTTAGGTATAACAACGCGGAGTTTTTCTTCACGTTGCTCTGCTCTCCCGACCTCGGTGAACCACCAGAGCTCGATGGAATTGGAAACAACCGCATTGTATTCATCACCAACCTCACAGAAAAAAAACTCCAAACTACACCTATCTCTATTTATGTATATACACGTGCTTTGTACGTAATTTCTATAAGCTCCAGCCAAGAATCCAGTACAGAAATAACAAAAAGCCCCCCAATTAGAAAAAGGAAAAACAATTCAACTGGAAATTGGGCTTAAATCTTAATCACTAACTTGAGAAAGAAACACAGCAAATCCGAGATCTCTACTGAATATTAAGGGAAAAAGAAGGGTAAATAAGAAGGAACTAGAGTGGATGCATCATATAGATGCCCCAGTAACCCTAAATTGGTGAGGTGGTGCCAGCTTCAGATCAGAGTGGAATCTGGAGAAGAGAGTGAGTAAGAAATATTTCTTTTGGTGTGGGGTTGGCATAAGGGGGTGGGCGTGAAAGAAAACGGGACCCCGTCCAAAGAAGACCAAACTAAACTCGTCTGGTCCCAACTCATATGCACCTTTGCTATATCTCGCTCTCTTTCCGTACCCTTTCCCCATACCGACAACAACTTACGGGACTTGATCAGTCATTCTCATCTTGTCTCGGGTATTTTTATCGTATTATCCCATTTTTATATCATATTAAATTGGGATGCGATCGGATCGGAGTGAGGTTGGCCCGTCACTATCTCATTTATTGCGGGAAAATGCTACTTTGCCCAAGTAGTTTTACAAAAGGGGGAGTGCCCAAGTGAGTTGGCACCCCCAGCCGCCCCTTCCAATAGGAGGGTGCCAACTCAAGGCACTCCCATTTTGTCATCCAATTTGGGCAATGTAGCATTGCCCTTTATTGCGTCAGTGTTTTTTTATTTATTATTTTTTTTATATCTTTACCTAATAAATATTATTCATTTTTTTTTTCAATTTGTTAAGAACAACTTATTTTCTCTTTAAAAATGATGATAAATCTTTTATTTTTATTTAATAAAAAGTTTAAATTTGAAATTAAATTTAAACGGACGAATAGCGGGAAGGGATTATGTTTTTTGTACCTGCTTTGAAGCAATGACCTCATCTTGTCCCTGTCTTGTTTACCCAGTTGGACGAGCAATCATCATCCCATTCAGGGTGGGGGCCCATGGATATTGGGTTGTATAAATTTTTTTGCCATCCTTATTTTCCCCAATAAAAAATAAAAAATAAAAATAAAAAAAATTACTCACCCGTCCATATATATAGGTTGATTTTATTTTTCACACTAATTAAGAAACTTTATTTAATATTATTGAAAATGTAATTTTTGTAAAAAAAAAAATGCTTTCTTAATTTATCTTTATTTAATTATTAACAATTAGTAGTAAATTATTGTTGGAAGTATAAAGAAGTAAAGGTATATTAGTAAATGAACAAAACAAAGTATTCTTAATGAAGAAATATGACTGATGTGTATAGAAGTCATTAAATCCGAACTCGAGCAGAGCTCACTCGATCTCAACCCATTATTATCGGGCTGATTCTAAGTTCGGGCCTAATACTGAGGTCGTTTTCCTAGCTCTAACTCACATGTCGCCTTAACCTTATCTCACGTTTCCTAAGAATGTTAATCATATTTATATACCAATTCCCAACTTATTAAAAATTTGACTTTAACTCAAACTGTACACTTCTAACATATCACAAACACTTTGTATAACAAGGACAATGACTACAGGAAGTTGAATCTTTTTAGGACTCCATCTCCAACACTATAAATATATGATCCAGCCTCATTATTCAGTTAACATAATATTCTAGCATACAGTTTTTCACACAACTTCTCTCTCTGACTTAATCATCTAAGAGGCGACGAGGACACATCTCGACCCCTTTATTTCAAGTATTAGAGATTGGATCGTGTGGAGCTCAATCATTCAGTTTGAGTTTATTCAGGTACAAGTTTTTGGTAGCATCATTTGTGCCGTATGTGGGAAACACTACCAAAATCCATAGTTAACACACGTTCAGGACATCTTCTAGCAAGCTCGTTCTCTCCTAACCAACCCCCTACCGAAGATCCCCTGGCTTCCCAAGAGGTATTGTTAAGAGAACCACCACATCCACCAACAACAGTCGCTCCGGGAGCGCTTGAAGAACTCCGCCAACAAGTGGCCATGTTAACTCAACTGCTACATCAGAGAAGTACACCCCCAACACCATCCCCCCAGAGTGGTCTTATGGCAGATGCTCAGACTCTCGGCCCCATCCACTGTGATGTCGGAACCTCAAGTGTACCTCATGTGCCCTTAGATTCGAGATCAGTTACTATGGACTCCACCAGACTTGCAAGAATTATTCAGGAAGGAATTACAGACGGAATGCTATAAAAGTCCCAGGCAACAATAGGATTCACCACTAACATAACTTTCACCCCGAAAGTTTTATCATACCCCCTACGGACCGATTTAAGTATCATCGGGTGAAGGAGTATGATGGGACGAGTGAACCCATCAATCATCTCAATATATACACGAATATCATGAACTTGCAGGTTGCACCCAATGCAGTAATGTGCAAGGCCTTTCCTAAGATACTTACCAACGCAACTACGGATTAGTTCTCCACATCGGAGCCGAACTCCACATCTTCCTTTTTAGACTTGGCTGACAAGTTTTTCACGTTCTTTATAAGTAGGAAGCGCATCAGGAAGACAACCGCGTCACTCATGCAGATGTGTCAAGGACCCAGTGTGTTAACTATTCATTTTCTTAAACCTTAAGCATGATCTGGGGTTTGGCTATGAAAATCCTGAGGTTGTCCAGTAAAGTGATCAAGCTCAAGGTTCAAAATGAGTAGAGAGAAAAGCGAATTCGTGAGCACGATCTTGCACAGATTGAAACTAGAAAAGCTCGAGACCAGATCAGAGCTGCAAAGGACGAGGGATGATAAGGCTAAACTTGAGCTTATTCATGCCAAGAAGAGGTTCGAGGATGAATTGGCTAGGGCCCGAACTCAAGCAGTTGATGATTTCAAAATTTCAGAGAAGTTTGGGACACTTTTGGGGCAATATGCTTCGGGGTCATACCATTATGGCCTGAGGTTAGCTCAATCCTTTTTGAGGAAAAATTTGCTAAAAGACTCTCGCTTTGTTATTCAGGACCTGCGAATGGCTAACAAGCTCGAGCTCTCAGCGTCTAAGCAGGAAGATGATTGTAAGGAGGAGATCAGGACTCCCAGCTAAGGAATCCAGCAGATCCGACCGATCTAGATTAGGACCCTCCCCGAGCTTTAATTCTTTTGTTTTTGAAAAATAAAATAAGTAACCAAGTACATTGCCCGAACTGGGCTCTTTTGTTCTTAATGACACGTCGATGTTTTCACTTTCATTTATTTTATTTTTTTGTTGTGCTCATGGATTTTGGTAGCTCATTTATTTTGAGCATTTATGTATGACCTATGTAGCCCAAGCCTAACGAAGGAGCTCAATTTCTTTTTGTCAGCCAATAAGCTCGAGTTTCGTTAGAATTGTAGCTCGAGCATTTTGCTTGGCTAGCTATCAGTCAATAATGTCGAGTTTTCTATTCATTGCGTAGCTCGTGCTTGTTACTGGACCAATTCCCGACCAGTAAGCTCGAGTTTTCATTAAATACGTAGCTCGGGCTTGTTACTTGACCAATTTTTTGCCAATAAGCTCGAGTTTCTATTCAATACGTAGCTCGAGCTTGTTACTTGATCGATTTTTGGCTAATAACCTTGAGTTTCTATTCAATATGTAGCTCAAACTTGTTACTTGACCAATTTTTGGCCAATAAGCTCGAGTTTTGTTAGAATTGTAGCTCGAGTAAATAATCAACCCTAGCTGTAAGAGTGTCATGATTCACTAGTTTTAACATATCCCTCTCCAAAATTTCAAAGTATGTTTGACCCTCGTTGAACTTATCCTTATGAGGGATCTCCCACCTCGAGCTAAATGGGTGGTCAGGGTCATGAGGTTTAACAAAAAAGAAACGTTTTTTCCGACCACCCCGAAGAGAGCTCAGGGTTTTAGGTATCATAAACCTCCCTTTGTAGATAAATACATGAAACAATTATACCCCAACGAGAACTTCAGATCAAAAACCATCCTCACTAGGTCGATTCTTGGCTCAACCTCGATGCATCTACATAAAATAAAAAAATAAACTAAGAGCCTCCACTCGTTGGGGGCTAGCTAGCCCGAACATATAAGGAATGAGGTCAGGAAGTGGATAAAGAATGGGTAGAGAGGCTACCTAAGCTCGGCCTTGAGGGTGTCCCTAAAAAAGATCATTTCTCCCTCTCGATCACCACCACCACCACCACCACCACCACCACCACCAAATATATTGACAATTTAAGTTCAATGAGTACTTGTGAGGATGTCTTAATACTAAGACACGAACTAAGCATATGTTTGCGGTTCACGAGTTACTTATAATTTTTACATAAAATCGAACTTTTATTTTAGCAAAACTACACATACAGAATTATTAAACATTTATCATTCACATATTTTATAATACTCAATACCTTTCTTTATTATAAGAAAATCTTTTATTGTCCGTCTAACATTCCAGAAAAATTATTTGGACGGTTTTGTTTTATGCGTTTTCCTGTTCTACTTTGTATTAAACATTAAATTGGATGTATAAAATGTTTTCTGCATTTTCAATTGTTGAAAAGACAAATTACTTTTCTTAATTACACTGTAGTATAAATATTTACTTCATGTCGCAAAGTTTAAACAAACAATTATCAAAAAAATAAAAATAAAATAAAAAGTAAGTGCATATATTTTTTTTAATTTGTTTTTGAAAACTGCCCTGCAATACAACCCATCAGAAAAGTTCTAAATATTTTCAATACTCACACGACACCAATTGTAGAGTCGTAAAAAGGCCGCCCGGGCCTGTCATAGGTTTTTAATGTTTAGTTATTTTTTCTTAAAAGAATTAACTGAAAATAACAAAACCAAATCACATTTCTAGTGTAAACTGATACTATATGTCCAAAAAACGAAGACCTTACAATAGTATATGCTACCTAATGTGTAATATTATGCACGACGACAGCTTGCTTTTGACTATTTCGTGGTCAACATGTCAGGTTTATTAAATTTCATAGAGCTTAATCACTATTCATATGGCAAAATTGTAAGTCATATCGAACGGTCCATCTTTTCTGCGTGCGGATGTCAAGGAATAAGCTCCTATTTTGTAGAACTATGTTAGATATACAGTCTTGATGTACATCTTTGACAGCCCCCTCATATAGGGGGTGTGGCCCACAATTTTAAAAATCTCGGGCCCCACCTTCATGTGAGGGGACTGTCAAAGGGAATGCATTTGGTAACTATTACTTTAAAAAAAATTTCTACATACCTATTTTCAATCATACATTCCCATAATAAAATATTTTGTACGTAAACTCAATTTTTTTTTATACTTTCTAACCACACATTGTTAAAAACCCATTATTCAAAATTCTATTTTACCTAAAAATAATTGTCAAACAGGAGCTAAATATTGTCAAGTTCAAGATCTTACATCACATTAAAGCTTGCTAATGCCTACACGGCCAAAGTTCAAACTTTGAAATATAGCACCTAAAGCCAAAATCAATAGATCTAACCAAATAGTAAACACACCCCAAGTACCAAAACTTTATGAGACCGTGTTTGACCTTCGGAAGCCAAATTTTCTCAAAGCTATTACAGCTTGATAGAAATCATGTTAAGAGTTTACCAACCCATAGGAGAAAACAGAGAGAACACATTTTTTCTATATTCCATTGATCAACTACACAAATCTTGTGTTTAGAAGTAAGATCTCGAGAACATCTATGGGAAATGAGCTTTAGTGAAATCATCATATGATTCATCTATTTATGAAATAGAAGCTAGTTGAACAATACCATTATGAATGTGTTCATGCACAAGTGCTTCATGAATTCATGAAACACATGATTAAGTGCATGTTGGATGTTGAGAAATGGACTCCAATACCAAGTATCCGGGCTCAGTTTACCAACCAAATCGACACCCAATCAATTGACCCAAAACCTTCAAACTATTCCTCTCTTTGGTTGCTTATGTTGACCTATGGTCAAATCTTATATTTTGATTATAACAAACAAACTATATTTATCTCCAATTCGAATCTTCAAAATGTTACATGTTGCCGGCTTAATCAAATTGGAGACAAAGTTTCAAGATGAAAATCGATCGAGCACTAACGAAGACAAACTTTACATCATTTCAAAATCAAGCAACAAATCGGGCAATTGCGCCAAATTAATCGAAGACATGGAACTAGATGTTTTTAGCTCGTTTGTAAATGTAAAGCACTTTAATTCTTGGCAATGACACATTGAAAGCTCAAGTGATGAATCTCTTTTGCACGATAAAAATTACCTCATTAAAATGTTTGCACAAAAATTATTTTCAAAGGTAAGATTTTCAACCTCACTTACCTTGAAATATGTAGTAAAACTTACATTCACAATATTTACTTGCTACAAACAAAACAATTTTTTTGGGCCCAGAATTCTCTAGTCATCCGGACGTCCGATTCGCTAGAAACAGTTGAATTTTTGACCGTTTTTGACAAGTTTCAATGGCTATTTCCTGAGGTTGTCAGTTCTGAACCGAACGTCCGGATGGGTCATCCGATTTGGCAGAAAAGTTGGCTTTTTCACTTATATAAATACCAACTTATCTTCCATTCATTAATACTATAAGAGAGCATTAAAGTGAGATTTCTTTGATCAAAAAAGCATTTATTTCTCATCCTATTTATTATTATCAAATCACTTTGCTTTGAGAAACTTTTGATTAATCAATTCTTGAAAATCATTCCAACACATCAAAGTTTTTCTAAAACCTAACACTTAAGCTTCATTCATTGTTATCTATTAAAGTGTTAGTCTATTTCTCTCTTAGTACTTAATGGTGATCATATCATTTATTAAGAGAGAAAAATTAATTTGTAAATTCAATTATCTTTAAACTTGTGGGTCGTGTTGAGGTCTTGAAAAGATCAACATTGTAAAAAGATCGGTGCTCATTGCTTGTATAAGTCACTGGAAATTTTGTAAAGAGTTTGATTGCACCACAAGTCAATCAATATAGTAAAATTGGCCTTTCTCGAGTCGGAGAGCTTGGTAATGGAGGACGTAAATCATTGCGAGGGATCGGACCTCCATAATTATATCGTTTGCACTTTCTATCCCTATTTGCTTATTACCTTCATATGCGTGTTTGCTATTTGAATTATTTTATCTTGTTATTACGCGCTTGATTTTAAGTTAATTTTTCGAAAAAGTTTTAAAAACCAATTCACCCCCTTCTTGGTTATCTATTCTTGAGCTTTCAATTGGTGTCAGAGCGAGATATTCATTTTCAAAAAATTCACAATCTTGAGTAATGGCTAGCCCAATGTTTCAAAATCATGAGGGGCATTCCACAAATCGACTTTCCTTCTTTGATGGCACATTTTATAATTATTGGAAGGCTAGGATAATGATTTACATTCAATCTATTGATCACAACATTTGTGAAGTTGTTGAGTATGGTCCTTATAAGCCCACCAAAACAATTAAGATAGATGGTCAACCACCCGACCAAGCTATCCCCAAACTTAGAGAAGAATATGACGGAGAAGATAAAAGAAAATTATCCTTAAATGCCAAAGCCAAGAATTTACTATATTGTGCATTAGATAAAAATGGATTTAATCACATTAGTACTTGTAAATCCGCATATGATATTTGGCATGCACTTGAAGTCACTCATGTTGGCACTAGTAAAGTTA
>CAIGRS010062233.1:0-23821 GCA_903798395.1 Fraxinus floribunda | reverse complement strand
TTTTTTTTTTTTTTGGATAGTAGAACTAAATAATTTTGTTTTTATTAAAATATGGAACTAAACTGAAACCGAACCTTTCGATTCCAATTTAATTTGATTTGGTTTTAGTTTTATTTCTTAAATTTTTAGACTTGCACATTATCCATAACTTAGTAATATATATCTAAATAAAAATAAATAAACATTAAACATTCGGAAAGTTCAAATTATCAATAATCAAAATCACAAAAGTCCAAATTAATAAACAAAATAAATATAGTCATAATTTGAATATAAAAATCGATTTTCATTTTCATACAAAAGATTGTCTAATAAATAATAATAATGATTCATTAAATTAATTGCAATTGTTTTGAATTAAAGTTTACTTTTATAGGCAACTGTTAACCTTTTAATAGTCCATGAATGTTTATTTGATTTTCCTAAGAACACAAATAATTCATCGAACAATCAAGGTGAAAAATAGTTTAAAGGACAACAAATAGTTTATCAAAATTCAAGTATTATCCATTACACCTCATTCCATCCCACACCATCCAAGCTGTCTTCTACTCCATTTATCCCCCCAAAATGAAATCTGTATTCACGTCATCCTATGATTTCCAGATAAAACCAACATCGCCACTTTGGCCACCACCAAAATCAGAATTGTATACATTTGACAATGGACAACGACAATTTGAGTGTCGCCTCCTACATAATGAAGCTGGTTATCATGTGGTCGGGGGATTTTGTTGTCAAAGCTGCAAATGAAGTGAACCTGCGGTTGCTGCATGGTGGTGACGCTATAGTGGCGATGGCGCTGTAGGGATGATTTTGTTGTTGAAGCTGCAAATGAAGTGAACTCACTATTGCTACAAGGCAGCGACGCTACTGTTGACGGTGGCTATAGATCTGCAGGTTGCTTGGTGATGACATTGCAGTGACGCGGTGGTCCAACGACTGGTATATTTGGAAGTCAGGGATGAGATTGGATGGGTAGGGTGGGCGATGGCTCGCAGTGGTGCGGTGGTCCAATGAGCAAGTTACTTTTCAGCCTCCCTCTCTTTTGTTGGGATGGTTGTCGACGATGGTGGGAGTGAGTAAGAAGAATAGTGGTTATGACCTAATTGTGTAATTTGTGAGTGACAAATGATTTGTGACTTAATATGTGATTGTGACCCATAAATTATTTAATATGTGATTATGATATTATATGATTTGTGAATTAATTTGTGATTGTGACTCACAAATTATGTAATATATGTAAGTTGAGTTAACATACTTAATATCATATTATTCTTGTTAGGTATTTTGATACCAAATAAATTCGGGACGATGATGACTCGTCGGATCGGATTAAAAACATATGATTTGTTTGGAACTCATTATTGAGACTATTTAAAATAGTTGACCCAATAACACACAATGGTAACCCACAAAAAGAAGTTGGATCGAGTAATACATTCATGGCTCGACCAACTTACTTGACCTAAGTTGCTAGTATATATACTTGGTCCCTTTTGTGATATGTGTAATACATATGTACACACGATTTAGCCCTTAGCTCCTTTTGGTGAGATTTTCGGCTGCTTCTCTGTGACTCTTTGCTGCCTCCTTTGTGTGGTCCCTTTGTGACACTTTTTCACCTCACCTTTGCTGGCACCTTGGCCAATGTCTTGGCTACTGGCTTTGCCCCTGTTCTGCTCGGTTTTTCCCGGCTGTTCAGCCATTTTTCCCTTCCTTGTTGCTGCCCTTCGCTGCCTCTGTGTGCAGTGGTTTCTGCGTGATTCTAGTGGGTTTTTCCTTCATGGTTTTGAGTGGGATTCTTGATTCTTTCTTGTGGAGCTGCTTTGTGTGTTATTGGGTTATTGATCTAAGTCATGTCCAATCCATTTTGGTGCCAATCTTTGTGATATTGAAGGGAAAGTAAATCAATTCATAGTATTTTGATTTATTAATTGATTTGGAACTCACTTAGTGTTTGTTTAATCAATTTCATAGCTAGCCGTGTGTTTCACCTAGATTGGTCACGAACCTGCTTTAAATACTAATTTCATGTGCTAAGTCAAGTCTAGTACATACCATAAGATACATTATAGAACCTATTGTATTAGCATAAGGAACATTTTCCATTCTTCTCTTTAATTTCTTCTTTGTTTTAGGTGATCGATCACAAGTTAATTCAAAATGATTAGCAAGGGCAAGGAAACATGTTTACATTCAAGCACAAAAAACTTTTCATGTATTTTCTTCACATAAGAGCTTTGTTTTAACATCAAAATGCAATTATCCCTTTCTATTTCCATTTCAAGAATCCTTTTAACCTATCCCAAATCTTTCATTTCAAATTCAGATTTCAATTTAGATTTGATAAAATCAATTTCAAATCTATCATGACAAGCAAGCAACATATCATCCACATATAAGAGTAAATAAATGGATTCATGTCCACTTGACCCTTTGAAGAAAAAATAGGAATTATAATTGCTTCTTACAAAACCCAATTTCTGAACATAAGAATTAAATTTGATATACCACTGTCCGGGGGCTTGTTTTAGTCCATAGAGTGATTTCTTTGACAGACAAACCTTTCTAGTTTTGGATTTGACTTCAAATCCCAAAGGTTGATTCATATATATAGTCTCATTAAGGTCTCCATTCAGAAAAAGCTGTTTTGCCATCAAATTGATCCAATTCCCAATTAAAGTGAGCACTGAGAGCTAACAAAATTCTAATAGAAGTATACTTAGACACATGAGAGAATATTTCATTATAGTCCACTTCTTCCTTTAGAGTAAATCCCTTAGCCATTAATTTGGCTTTATACCTTTTACTTTCAAAATTAGAATCTCTTTGTTTGATCTTAAAAATCCACTTACAATTAACAACCTTTTGATTCTTAGGTCTCTCAACCAAAACCCAAGTCCCATTTTTGATAAGGGAGTCCATTTCTTCATTCATAGTGTCTTTCCAAAGTTTTGAATCAGAACAATTAATGGCATCATCAAAGGAAACAGGTTTTGAATTCACAAAGTCAAGAGCAGAAAATAAGGTAACAAATTCATCATTATTAAATTTGATAGAAGGTCTTATTTCTCTCATTTCTCCATCTCTCGTTAGTTGATAATCAGTAAGTGTAGTATTAACAGATTCATTTTCATTCTCAAACTCAGTTTGCTCAGTATGTTGTTCAATTTGTGTAGACTCCACCTCAATAAAATCATATTGAATAACAACATTTTTAGTCATATTTTCCTTTAACATATGCAATTCCATAAGTTTTAAGATCAGATAATTCATTACAAGGCATGTCATTTTCATTAAAGATGACATTTCTACTAACAATCACTTTATAACCATTTTGGCACTTGAATTAACTTGTAGATTTTCTGTTAAATGCATTTTAGTATTGTAGTAACTTTATAGTTATGCACATAGTCTAATACAGTCATCTTGACAATAGTACTTGAGTTTTAATGGAGCTTAAATCTCGTACAAAATGTCATCATTTGTCGATAATAGGGCTGGACAAAACTTTCGAACCAAATCGGACCCGAACCGAACTGAATCGAACGATTTTTCTTAAATTAAATACCTGAACGGGTACCTGAATTGAGAACCGATGGGTTTGATTCGGTTCTCGATTTTAGACCAAGAATCAAATCTCCCTATTCTTTTTAAATTTTTTGGCTTAAAGAAGTCAAATTATTTTATTTTTTAAAATAAATTGCTAACTAATTAATTAGTCCAAACCCAAAATATGATTTTACTATTTCTAATTTTCAGCCAAGCTCAACTTAATCTAATTGACCTAAGTTTTATCCAAAACTCTTATTATACCATAGTGTCATTTATACCGTTCTATTATGTGAATTAGACATCTTCCTCTTCCTATAATTTTAACAATCAAATCTATGAAGAACTCAACAAAGAGATGTGTAAAAGTTATCACAAGATTGGACTACGTTATTTTGTAAGAGTTAATATTAGTTAAATCTATGAAAAACTCAACAAAAAGAGGTGCAAAAAATATCACAAGATCGGATTACGTTATTTTGTAAGAGTTAATATTGAATATGTCATATTCGAATTAATGTAACGTTATTGTAATATTAAAAAAATTAATTATTGTACGAAATCCCGAAATTGAATAGAACCGAACCAAATCGAACTGAACCGAAGCCGAATGGTTCCATAATTAAATTTAGACTTGACGGTTCTATTACTAAATATCCGAAAATTTCTAGTTTGATTCGATTCTCTTTAGAACCGAAATGATCCGGACCTGCCCATCACTAGTGGATGAAGATCATTTAATTATATAAAGGTCGATGGTAGATTGTAATTCTAACTTTGATATTGATGACATTATATTAGCTAAACATGAGGAGTATATTGAGATTATTTTCAAATGGTTATCCTCAATATTCAAGACAAATTACATGGGTTTAGGAAATTGTATATCTTTAAAGGATTGTTTTAATCTTCTTGTTTTGTCACAAGAGTTGTATTAGTATACTGTAAAGATTCTAGAATGTTTATAACTGTAGAATTGCTACCTTATTGATACTCCTATATCGAAAGGCAACCATATAACTCTTTATATATGTTTAAAGACTCTAGAAGTGCACAAATAAATATCCAAAGAATCATATCTATTATGGTTAGAAGTTAGAAGTCTGCTATGATATATACTAGTCCGTACATTTATCATGCCAAAGATCTAGTCCATGGATATCAATATTATCCTTAAAAGGGTATTGTGATACATAAAGGGTGTTACTGTCATTTATTATATTTGTTGTCGAGGTAGAATTGATATATAGGTGTTGACTAAAGCTGAGAGCAAGTTGAGAACGAATAGTTATTTGACTTGTGCACTCTTACTGTATATAAAGTAGCAAGAAGCATATCTTGAAGTGTATATCTTGACAACTGAAGAAAATATTTAATATAGATGTATTAAGTGTCTAATGATACTGATGAGAATATGAGATCTATGATAGTTATATTACCATCTCATATGTTGAGGATCTCAAGTATCACGATAAAACTAAACACTTCGAATGTATTTATGTGAGAGACATTAGCAAAGAAAATAATTTTACGATATATCTATGCACATAATAATATATAATCATCATACTATGAAGATGTTTAGAGATATATTTGTTAATAATTTCAAATTTATAGAATTGCGTAGAATATGAAACTTAGTATATCAAAAAAACTCCTTTTTGATCTTTGTGTGTCCATGGATGAAAAATGTTTAGTTCATGTGTAATCTATTGTAGGGATAACGAGATAATGATTTAGACGTACATATAAAGTATATTGAATAGGCTGAGATTGACTCACTCACACGAGCAATCGCATCAAGTAATTTCGGGATGTACTGAGTGAGACAATTGTGTTGTGTACATAATCCAGTTGCCTTGATAAATATCAAGATGAGATTATTGTAAGTAATCGAAATGGATTTCTGCTATCCATTAAACTTGTTTAGTATTCAAATCAAGTTCTTAGTTTGAGATTGCTTCGAGCAGTGATTATAAGGAGAATTTAGGTAATGCATCAGAGAATACTTGAATTAGGATATGCATGGTGTTTTTTTATTTTTTTATTTTATGAATATGACATACACCCTTTGATATGAAAAAAAAAATACCATAGCACTTGTTTCATACATGTGTTCTTTTTCTTATCAATATTGGGTAAATGAGTAAATGGATTCCCGTTTACTCATTGTGTAAGATCATGAGATTTATATAGCCTCACACGTGCCCTTATAATTTTCTACCGTTCGAAGTTTTATTTCGATGTTGCTATTTTATCATGTTACCAATAATTATGACTGATTTGATTTGATGGGATATGGCTAAAAAAGCAGTTGATTTAAAGTTGAAAAATCCAAGTATGAAAGAAAAACCATTTTAACCAACCTTTATGTTTGTATTCGTCGATCAGACAATAGTTTAACCATTTAGGGTATAGAATACAATTGTGAATACAAGGATATAATATGGAATTTAATATGTTCCATCAATATTTAAGAGATAGAAACTATTTGAATTAATGTTGGAAAATGAGTTAGGGAAACAATGAGGTATGATGTTTCTCTACTATAGCTATCATATATTCCTAATAGCTTTGTAGTACCGTGAGCTCTAATATTACTCGCTGGTACCATAATATATTTTGTCATATGAATTTTTGGGATATAGACCTTGAGAAGGATCTAACGTGTGATATTCATTGTTACTTGTGGTTTAGATCAAGCCCATCATATACGAATGAGAGATGTTAAAAAATATGGATCGTAGGGTGACTGACCCCGCAAGACACAATAAGAGTTGGAGAGAGTGGTTTGAACTTGGAATTCAAACCTTCAACTCCACAAAATCTCCATTAACTCTCCACATAACTTCTAATCATGGTCTAGGATAAGAAAAAGATCATGGCAAGAAAATAATGTAAAATTCATATGTGAAAATGTACCAAAATCGAAAAGACCATAAAATAATTGTTTTGACATGAAAGCTCGCAATATTAGGCACTTATATTGTAAATAATAATATCCTTCCATTGTGATTGGGATCGGGACCATTCAGGGGCGGACCCAGACCATTTGTCTCGGGGAGTCAAAAATGAGAATTCAAAAATATTTAGAACTACATATCATTAACGAAAATAAGTCAATACACTATTACAATTGTAGCCTACGTGTTTTCATACTATGAAAACGTCGTATAATTACATCGTTATCAATATTGTTAAGTACATTGTTTTTAATATATGCAACCAAACTATCACTTAACCATTGATCTCCCATCCAACTACTCAGTCGATTCTTGACAATTGCCAAACAATTGCCAAGTAAATAATTCATAATGTGTTACCTTGTCCTAATAATCTTAATCATACAGATGATTGACTACTTATTTCATTAACCTCTAATAAGTGATTCTCTTTAGAATGGACAACGAGCAAAACTAGCTGTTAAAATTATTCATATTGACTTTTTTTCATTTGTTATATTAAAACTTACCGCCTATGTTTGGTAGGGAAGATATTCAACATTCCAAGGAGAGAATTTATTATGTTCTCACCTCTAAAAGTTCTTGGATCTTTTCTTTAATTTCGCTAATTATTGCAAAGCAGGCTAAAAATATACGCATGATTGAACTTGATATATACGAATTTTGCCATATTTCATCGCTGTTAAAGAATCTGTGTTTTTTTCACAAGATAAATGATGAGTCCGCCCCTGGGACCATTAGAATGTTATTTTGAAGAATTCGGGACATTTAATAGTAAGGTGATTTAACAACACAAAGATCTTGAAATGATAGTAAGAATTTTTGAACCAAATTTATATTCAAGCATGTTGCGATTTCTTTCAGTATGCAATCTTGATTCCTCAGATAGATTCGTGAACTCATAGAAAAAAATTAGGTTTGTTCATTATTATTATTATTATTATTTTCTCAACAAGAGAAGCATGTTTACGCCTCAAAATTAGTTCAAGATTTTCATAAATGACATAATTGACAGCCTAAATTTGCACGTTAATCCTTTTATACACAAAATTTGAAAGGAGAAAATATCGCTAAATTCATAGTCTTGTTAATTAATATCAAAGACTTGCTACTAAAAATCCGATAACACAAACACAAAGGTAGTATTTGCCTATTGTCAGTGCACTTGTAATTATCGAAGGTAGGATATTGAGCCCAACACATTTTTAACCATTTTAAGTCCAACTTGGAACCTATATTCTTTTAAAGGCACATTGAACCTCGATTTTATTTTATTATTATTAATTTTTATTATTATTATTATTTTATTTTTTTTGGGGAGAAGAACCTCGATTTTGAAAAAAAAAGAGACAATGAACTCTATATAGAGTTCAAGAAAAGCATTCTCCCATTTACAAGTGGGACTTGGCCACTTGGTACAACCATACCCCTTAAAATGTTATTGGTACATGTGTATAATTATTTTATTAAGAGCCTGTTTGATAGAGATTAAAATTGAAAAATTAGTCGTTATTGTTGATTTTTATTAGACGGGTGTGACTCAATAACGACCATATTTTCAATTTTAATTGGATTTTAATTGTTACCAAACAGGCTATAAGATAAATGAATATTACAAACAGACAATTTTATAAGTTTGAACTTCAAAAATCAAGTTTAAGAATTATTTATATAAAAACTACGTGACAATTTAATTTTTAATATTAAATAATAATATTATAAAAATAAATTAATATACCACCCCGAAATTGAGATTCACTCAAACTCTCTCTACCTCCATTATCCATTGGCGCTACACCACGATGGAGAGCATCGTCGCGTGTAGCACCGATGAGCGCCAATGAGCACAGCATGAGAGCCTACGCGCTGAGCGACGATGTCTCTTGATGCTATTGTTGCAGCGACGATGATGCATGTAGCGGTCACACCACTCAACGTTCATCACCGTTGCAGCAGCGGTGATGATGCAGTCATCGCTACGCTACGCTCAGAGAGCAGTGATCATCGTCGCTGCGCAACGTTCATCACCGACCGTTGTGCAGTGGTTCTTATTTTGGATCTGATTTTGTGATGGTGTTCTTATTTGGGATTCGATTTTGCGATGGTTGTGTCATGATTTTGGATCTAATTTTTTGGTGTTTGTGTAGTGATTTTGGGGTAGGTTTTGTTGGTGGTGTTTGCAGTTGTTGTTGGTGGTAGTGCTAACTGTAGTGGTGAGGTAGTGGTGATGTTGGGGGTGCTGGTGAGGTTGCGGTGGTGGTTGTGCCGATGCCAATGGTGGCGCGTGGGTTGGTTGATTGTGAAAAAAATGGTTAATTTATGAAAAATAAATAATAAGTGATCGCAGAAATATATAATTTGGGATTAATAAATAGGGTAATTTGCACAAAACGTCCCTACCTTTGGAGGGTACTGTGGATACCATCCATACCATACCTTTCATTTCTTGGCATTTTATGTCATTATCTTTCACTTTTCGTGCTCCGAATGTCATTTTCACCATATTTTGATGATTTTACCCTCAATTAAATTGAAATGAAAAGAAAAGAAAAACAATTGAACAAATTGCAACTATTTGTCCAACTTTTTTAAAAAGTGCAAATAACTCACCAAACTTCACCTTCTTCCCAAAATTCGCCCCACTCTATCGCCGTCTATCAGCCATTATCAGGCCACCGTGGCCACTAGATTTTTGTACCAATCAAAGATCACCCAATTCCAACAACTATATCAGTCGAAATCTATGCACAAAGTTCATTGCCTTCCACACTGAAAATTGCCGGTAATCATGCTTTCGGCCACCCCCATGGTAGGAACCAACCTCCAGCCAACTGCCCATCACCAGGCGACCACACTCATGCCAGCAATTCATTACAAGTAACAACAAAAAATGTCAATTGCAATCAAGAAATTTTGCCAATCGCAAGCATCGCAACACAGCCAGTGAACAACTCCAATTCCGGCGACGTCAGGGACACCCACGGTTGCGGACCACCTAGGGTAGGTCCCTTTGCACCTAGCCCAGGTATGGGTCTTGGTAAATTTCGTCCTGAAGTTTTTGAATTTGTGGGAGAAATTAAGGCAATATGCAAAAAACTCGAGTTTGCTAATTTTGATGAATCAATGCTGGTGCAAATGGCTAATTCAATAAAGGAAACATCTGTAAAGGTTAGTAGCATCATGAGTAACCAATCAATTGACCCAATTAACAATCAAAACTCTGGATTGATTTTGCCAGGTGAAGTTGAGCGTGAAGGGGTTCCGTGTGATGAAATGGATGATGGTTTTGTGTGTATTAACCCAAACTCTACCATGTGATGAATTGAAATCGATGAAGTTTTCTTTCAGGGGAAAAGAGAAGAAAAGGCTGCCAAATGATAAAGGTAATAAAGATACTTTCAAAGGCAAGTGCGAGGTGGACAAGGTGAAGAAGAAAACCGATGAGATGGTGTTAGTGCAAAAATCCGGTGGCCACGGTGGCCTGAAAATGGCTGACAAGCGGCGATAGGGTGGGGACGAGTTTTGGGAAGAATGTGAAGTTTGGTGGGTTATTTGCACTTTTTAAAAAGGTTGGGCCAATAGTTGCAATTTGTTGAATTGTTTTTCTTTTCTTTTCTTTTCTTTTTGTTTCAATTGAATTGAGGGTAAAATCGTCAAAATATAGTGAAAATGACATTCGGCACACGAAAAGTGAAAGGTAAGGGCATTAAATGCCAAGAAATGAAAGGTATGAACGGTATCCACAATACTCCCCAAAGGTAAGGACATTTTGTGCCAATTACTCTAATAAATAATATGTTACCTAAGAAATGTGAAGTTTCGATTAAATCTGTAATTGTTACCGATTAATTTAATAATTTGTGATCGAGAAATAAATATAATCAATTAATTTTGTAATCAAGAAATAATATGTAACCTATTAATTTGATAATATGTAATAGATAAATAAATTGTTTGTGATCGAGAAATAATGTGTATTAATTTGATAATTTGTTACCAATAAAATTTATTATTTGTGATCGTGATATCTAAAATTACAATTAGTACGGAATTGTGATTATAAATTTGTAATACTATGACATTAATATATTTAATTAAGACCTAATTTTCAAAATAATAGGCCAAATTTCTTAATTTTAAAATTGTATTGTGCAACCACCTTATTTATGTAATGTTCTCTTAAAAGAATGTGTAGTTAAAAATAAATTCGAGAAAAATGATTTAGAAAATATAAAAATCAAACAGTGGCCTATTGGCTTGCAAGTTTACTACTATAGCATTAGCAACAAACATTTTGTTCTCAATTTTGTCTTCATAATTTATATATTTCATGCCCTAGAATATATAATGAATAAATAAATTAAAAATTTGTAAAACCCATTTTACTAGTTTTTTTTTTAAATCAACTATATATTTAATGCCTTGTTTGATGAAAATTAAAATAAAAAATTCAATCTAAATCAAAATTTGCAATTAATTTTAATCATACATTTCATGAGACCCATAATTTTTTAACCACGAGTTTCACCAACTTTTACTAGGATCTACTAAAAATCTGATTTTAATGTACTCAAACATGGACTTTGTATTTTTTATGTGGGGATATTATTTTTAGTTCGTAATACTTAAAACACGGAGATAATTGATAAAATATTTGTACACATAGTAAAAATGGTGACAATATAAATTTTATTGGAAATTCTATATTGCACAAAATTATACAATTAATGCTAAATATTATAGTAACAAATAAATTTACAATATCAATAATTTATTGATATAAAAATATATAATGACAAATAACTTACAACCTTAAATTTTGTTTCAAAGTGAAAATTTGGCGAATAATGCTTCTTGTACAATGCTGGATTACAACCTCTCACAAGGGAGGTGGGCCCCCGATTAAAATAATAGTGGATCACACCTCCCTTGTGAGAGGTACAATTTTTTGTTCACAATATTTTTTAAGAATTACACACTTGATAGCATCACAATTATCAATTTTAAAAATTGTTAAAAATTATTTTTTACATGGTCCGAATTTTGGCAAACTAGTGCAACTAACTTTATTGTTAGGTTTAAACCCTTTGTACCGAAAAGGGGCGGGTCTATTCATGCCAAAAGTTTTATAAAAGAGTCACATGGATGTGGGTCTCACCTGATTTAAATATTATTAAAAAAAGTGGGCCACACATATTTGTGTCTTCCCTGTATTTTTTCGTTTCTGTAACTGTAGCATCTCTCATGAAAATAGTAGACTTGCTCTTCATTAATTTCTCATCCACGTGATAGTTGACTATTAAATAAGTTCAGTTTAAATTATTTATCAGAATTAGCTCATGTTTAAGTTACATTATTTTTTTCATTCTCATTATTTTATTCATTTTCAATCACACATTATTCAATAAAATAATATTTTTTACATCACATCAATAATTTTTTCTTCTTTTTCAACCACACATTATTTATCAGTCTATTATTTCAAAATACATTCTTTTAAAATAATGTTGTTCAAACACACCCTTAAGTTAACTAGTAGTTGGTATTACTGTTTGCGCTTGAATTTCTATTTTCTAGTTATCTTACAACATTACTATTCTATTTTTCATTTTAATAATCTGCCTCCAAATTTCCACTGCTAGCCAGCAAAAAAGTCCAAATTTGCTTCTGATTATTCACAGGAATAACACATTATCATCGATTAAAAAATCTATATTAACGACAAAAGAGTCATTATCTTTTGTCTTGAAAGACTTTTAACAGTCAAATAAGTAGTTTGAGATTAGAGTAGAAAACCCATTTTTCCATTCTCTCTCTCTCTCACACACACACTAAATAAAAATAAAAAAAACCATGATATCCCATTTTATGACGGATCTTGTAATAATATGTGCATTCATTATAGGTATAACAGCAGTAGAATCCATTAATGAAGCAGAAAAAATAGCCAGCTTGCCTGGTCAACCTAAGGTCAGTTTCCAGCAATACGCAGGATTCATTAGCATTGATGAAAAGCAAGATAGAGCCTTTTTCTATTACTTTGTTGAGGCAGATACTGAACCTGCTTCAAAGCCTCTTGCTCTTTGGTTAAATGGAGGTGCTTCAAGTGTGTAATGATCTAATTTAATCAACTATTGCTCTTGTTCCTTTTCTAGATACCATTAGATTGTTTGATTGTCTGTCTTTGTGTGTATATATGTATGTATGACATTATTTTCAAGAAAATGCTAAAACCCAGAAATTTATTGAGTTCAAAAAAGTCAGATTAATCATTTTTGGGTATGAAAATGGTGTTTCTTGATTTTACAGGGCCTGGTTGTTCATCTGTTGGAGTTGGTGCTTTTTGTGAGCATGGTCCATTTAAACCAAGTGGGAATGTTTTGGTTAAAAATGATTATAGCTGGAATAAAGGTACCCCACTGATAGTATTATTGAGTACTTGTGAGTCATACTAACTCTTCTATGTTCACAGAAGCAAATGTGTTGTACTTGGAGTCACCTGCTGGAGTTGGTTTCTCTTATTCTGCTAATAAATCCTTCTACCAATCCGTCGACGATGAAATGACAGGTTCTTTTAGTATGGTTTAGTTAATACGATAGAAACTTTTATGACCATCTCTAGTGCATCGTTTTGTAGGGAGGATTGGATAAGACGTGATAGTATAAAAGAAAAAAATAAGTAAAAATTTTGTTGGCTATATATCGTCGGTGCACTAGAGATGCATTTAGTATCACAGAATCTTGCTGCAAGACTTTCTCACCAATCTGTCTTGTCCATAGTATCTGATTTGCACCTCAATATTTATTCTTGTCCAGCACAAGACAATCTTATTTTTCTCGAGAAATGGTTCGACAAATTCCCAGAATTCAAGAACAGGGATTTTTATATCACAGGAGAGAGTTATGGTGGTATGTTTTTTTCACTGAGTAATGTTTTGAGCATCTTGGCTATGCTTAAAAGTTACTTTTAAGTCATTTTGTTTGCCATGTTGAGCTTTTTTTGGGATTTTTAGTTCTCCAAAAAAGCTCATCTATATTCTTTTTGAGCTTAGCCAAACATTGTTATGATACTGAGGCCATAGCCCATAAAGCTCACTTTGAACTGAAATTTCTGCTTACTAACAGGACATTATGTTCCACAACTTGCCAATCTCATTATACAATCTAAAGCAAAGTTCAATCTCAAAGGAATCGCTGTAAGTAATGACAGATAACACAAAACTTATATTTAATAGAGCAACTAATTTTTTTCGTAATTAATTCTTGATTTTATGGTGATTTCAGATTGGAAATCCTCTATTGGAATTCAATACGGATTTTAATTCCGTGGCTGAATTTTTATGGTCTCATGGACTGATATCTGATGCCACTAATGAGCAATTGAAAAAAACTTGTAACTATTCTCAAATTAGAAGGCAATACCAGAATGGTAATCTCTCACCGGGATGCTCTCTTGTGAATCATCGAATTTCACGAGAGATTGGTAAATTTGTAGACACGTATGATGTTACTCTTGACTTTTGTTTGTCAACAGCTTCAATGCAATCCGAGGTTCTAAATCAATTGGTAATGTCACATTTCTGCTTGTTATGTTATTTCCTCGAGTTCTTTTAAGTAAATAATTTATTTTTCTGGGTTTTCCGCGAGTTTTTCACAGAAGGATAAGCCGAAAGTAGATGTATGTGTTGAGGATGAAACGATTGTGTACCTGAACAGAAAGGATGTGCAGAAAGCTCTCCACGCTCGTCTTGTAGGAGTCAATCAATGGACTGTTTGTAGCGAGTATTTCATCCACCCTCTTTCTGCACGAACCATTAAAAAAATCACACACGAAAGATTAAAACTGAAACAGTAAAATAATTTCCTCTTGTATTCAACCTGCTGCAAAACCCGTTTGGTTTGCGTTTCTGTTTTCTGTTTTGAATTCATTTTTTGTTTTCTGTTTTGGGGGATTATTTTAAGATTGCAGAAAACACGTTTGGCTTATTATTCCAAAAAAACTGTTTTTCAAAACTAAAAACTAAAAAAAGGCGTTCGGTTTAAAAAATTTAGAAATAATTTTATGACATTTTTTTTCCAATTAATTTGATTGTTTAGTAAAACATATCAATTATATGTTTATACGTGATTATTTAGTTTTATGGGTATTCATATTTGGGTAGGTTTTGTGTGATTAATTATTTTAATCTGAGAAATATTTAAGTCCATTTTCCTTATTTTGAGTTTTTTTTTTTAGTGTTTCAATGAAAATACTCAAAATTTCAAAACGTCATTTTGAGCTACATGTTGTAAAATCTTCCTTATTTTTGAAAACAACGTGCCAAACATGTTTTGAATGTTTTAAAAAACTAAAAATGGCCTCAAAATCGCAAACCAAACGCACTCTAATATTCTGTTTTCATTTTCTTGATACAGTGTTTTACAGTATGAGATGCAAGAACTAGAGGTACCAACAATTGGCATTCTAGGATTGCTTGTGAAATCTGGCATTCGCGTGCTAGTCTACAGGTAAATAACGATAACAAATAATTAGCTCGGACATGAATAATGAAACTGACGTACTCGTTTGGTAGGAAAAAAGCACTTGATAGTATAAAAGAGAAAAATAAGTTAATATCTTCCATATTATACACTTTCCATGTACCAAATAAGCACACCATGTTCAGATATTTTACTCACGATAAACACAAAATCTTCGCAGTGGTGATCAAGATTCAGTTGTCCCACTGACCGGAACTCGAACACTGGTTAATGGATTGGCAAATGAATTAGGACTAAAGACAACAGTGCCATATGGTCCTTGGTACGAGGGTAGACAGGTAAGAAATTTAATCTGTACATGAAGATTTACTTCAGAAAGTAAATACTTGGAGCCCTAATCTTGAAATTTGGTTTCTGCATTCTAGGTTGCTGGATGGACACAAGCATACGGAGACTTAACATTTGCAACCATAAGAGGAGCTTCTCATGAAGCTCCACTTTCGCAGCCAGAGAGATCGCTTGTTCTGTTCTACTCATTTGTAAATGGGAAGCCACTTCCACAGATTAACGGCACGACAGAGGAAGGAAATCCACAGACTCGACTCACCCAAACCTAACAAGAAGTGAAAACATTTGCTTATAAACAATAATTCTACATCCTCAAAATAGATATATTATGACTGTCAATTGTAACTTCAGAATTCATATGGAAACATTGTGACCATATTTATGATGGCTCGAGGAGAATGAGAAATTTCATTTTACGCATCTAATTCCCATGATCCTATCCATTTTACATGCCATTCAATCATATTTGAAGAACAAGTGAAACCAAATTTATTTGAAAGGAGAGTTTTTTTCTTCTTCCTCTATACAATAGAGTCCAATCAGAAAAATGCCGGCCATAAACAAGCAATGCGTGCAAGTAACAATGTGTAATTCATAAGCTGCCAATAAACAGGCTCCAGAATACAACACAGTCAAATCAAGAATATTCAATTCATCAAATTTCCCAACAATAATAATCCACAAACTAAAAACCATAATGTCTATCCGTTAAGACAAGTTTAAACGCTAGAAAATTATATAGCTTAGACAGAATAAGATTCTAGGTAAATTATGCTTTGACATGACACGAGTATCATCATTGCAGTAGAGTAGCACCGAATCAGTCGTGAAGTTTTCCTAGAATATCATCGTCCCGGTACAAATGATACCTGTAATATCATCAAGGATTATGGTCCAAAATTAGCACTGAATTCACACAAGTTTCAACACAACAACTATCATCCAAGAAAATTAAGGTCTAATTAAGAACGGAAGTGAAAACAGGTAGATTTGGTTAGATATGGATAGTCAACATCAAATTTTAGTTAATGCCTTGAAACCCAGAACAGTGAACAAACTAGAAGTCAGTCAGAAGAATCATAGGAATCCAATCAGTTGAACTAAGACAAGGAAGAGTGCCAAAATTAAACAATGTTTGAATAGAAGCTTTCGCATCTGCCAAATTTAATTGCTTCCTACAGGTCAAAATTATAAAGCCACAGAAGACAGAAGTAACTGAATTAGCCCTTGTGTTGTCTGGCATTTATCTCCAGGATTTTTACCTTTCTGAGGGGTTTTAGGTTTTTCTTGCAAGGAGAGCAGGTGTTTTTAATTTTGATATGGAGCAACTCAGTACTAGAACAGACGGTGACGATTAATTAGTTTATTGGATAAACATCTCTGAGATAGTTGTTTCACATCAAGAGTACTGAGTACCTTATTCAAGTAGAAATTATAACACGGTGCAGACGCATATAAAAAGTACAATTTACGTTAAGAGCAAAAGGAAGAGAGGACAGAAGGCTTACTCCTTTTCACCAAGCTTCACTTCAGTTCCTCCATAATCAGGCAACAAAACATGATCTCCTTCCTTCACACTGACTGGAATCAGCTTTCCTTCCCTATCATGATAACCGGGACCAACAGCAACAACTTTTCCAGAATTCAGCTAAATCATTATTGGGGAAATAATTTTCAGCAGTGCAAAAATAAAAGTTTCAATAAATACAAATGAAATACATTGTACAGTCCAGTATTAGAAACCAGGATTGATCTTCAAAAATATTACTTTGTCCCATATACCAGCTGATGGAATCTATAAGAGCAGCAAAAGTTTCGAAGTTAACGAATTAAAGCATTGAGCATTCATCGTTGATATACCCAAACAACTTAAAGTGGCTATTCCACCCATCTCTAGCTCATAGATCTTAGTTTTCCTTTGTCTTCTCTTCATATATTATTTTCACTCTGTTCTAAGGGCTATCAAACACTGACATGAGGCTGACCGTTAAATCAGCACATCATATAAACACAACCAAAGGCCTCCACAAAATAAATCGTGCCAGATTTGCCCTCAAAAATACTTTCTCAGAAGAACAAGAATAGTGTCAAACATGTTCTTAAGTAAAAGAATTTTGTAAAAAAAATAAAAATAAAAATCATAATGTCTTACTCTCATACACGTTCTCTGGTAACAGATTAAAATACAATCTATGATGCGCAGAAAATAGTGATGTAATATTTTGCATATTCTTTGGTAAGAGTCAAACTTCAAAGCAAAATGATTTTGATATGCTTTAAAAGTATACCATCATCAGCCAAGAAAATTAAACTAAGCTAGATTACTATAAAAATTCCCCTCCAATTATTACGCAAGTACTTCTATTGCTAGTATCTTCATCCATTTGGATTGTAGACGAATCGTACACAGGAAAACTAGAAAGTAAAATAACTTGAACACTTGCGGAAATATTAAACTAAAAAAAACCTCCTAACAAACACATTATATAAAAAATCAAAATACATTCTCAAATCTTTGTCAGCATTGCATTGTGATGTGCAAAACAGACCCACAAGACAAAAACATCCATGGAGTAAAATCTCTTCTAAAAGAATGAATATTCCTACCATATTACATAGATTTTTAAGTAAAAAAAGAATAACAAAATAAAATAAAAAATTCCAAGAGAAAATTAACTAATAAAGAGCTACCTTTACAGCGGGAATTGGTTATACCTTGGTGGTTTTCTCAGGGAGGAGGATTCCAGCGTTTGTTTTGGATGGAGGGATAATTTTCTCCACCAAAACCCGATTCAGGAGGGGCATCAATCGCTTAGCCATTTATTGTTCTTTGGAGAAGAAGAAGAAATGCAGAAGCCAAAAAATGAAGAAGGGCTCTGGTTTTAGGGTTTTTGGGCAGTAAGTTTTAAGTAGTCCAACTCCAGTCTAGACATCACTAGGGCTTAATGAGATGTGAAATACATTATTTGATTTTTCTTGAAATATATTTCTCTATTTTTTTTTTCAATTACACTTTATTCGATAAAATGATATTACACGTAAATTCAATTATTTTTTAAACAATATCAATCGACTATTCAAAATACATTCTTTAAAAAAAAAAAATGCTAAGCTCAAACCGAGTATTAATTTAAGGGTAAATAGCACAAAAACGTCCTTACCTTTTAATGGTATTGTGCAAAACGTCTCAACCTTTCATTTTTTAACATTTTCACCCTACCTTCTACCTTTCATTTTGCAAAAGGTCATTTTCAACAATTTCTCAAATAAAATAACGATTTTACCCTCATATTTAAATGAAACAAAAAAAAAATAAAAGAAAAAATAAAAAACTAATTGCAACCATACTCCCAATATTTTAAATAAAAAAGTACAAACGAATCCTAAATAAATTAGGGAAAAAAAATAATTTCTCCATCTCCACCCAAACATGTACTAACCTTGAAAGAAACTCTCCACCCAATGCCACCGCCTCCTCCTCCACCATTTTATCGCATCCAACCGAAAAATTTGTGGATCTCATTATTGTTTGGTCAAAATAATAACCACATTAGACTATGAACGAACAAGGATAGCATAGATAAAGTCTATGTTACTGCAATTTGGAAGGTTTATGGGCAACTTCCTAGTAAGCTAGATGAAAAATACACTACTTGAAATTGAAAATTCAAATTAAGTTGCTCCAATTTAAAATCAGAAATCACAAGCATCAATGCTACTTCAAATCAAAATAACCATCCTACAATACTGTAATGTAGTCTCTAATGAAAACCCATACATCAAAACGAGCTCTGTCCTTCAAATGATTCTCCATTCACTAGCAAGGCTAGTTGCAATAATTAGGTTCTTCCGTCAATATTTAACAATTGCAATACTGAGAATTAAATAGAAAAAGTCTCTAATGTACAATAATAGAAATAAAAAGAATTAAAGGAAGCAAGAAAAAGGGCATACATTGGTAAAGCATTGTTTCGGGTCTGGGAGAGGCAAAATCTTGATTCTGAGTCCCACACATTGAAGACTTGGTTTAATCAAAATCCTTTATCTTTTCCTATTTGACATGCAAAACAATATCCATCAATGTGGGGAAAAGAAATCAAAATTTTGCCACGGGGGTCGGGCCTGGTTGAAGCATGGAAAAGAAGAGACCAATATCCCTCTTACAATTTTGGGAAGGAAGCAAGGGAAAACGGACGTGTTTGGGACGGAAAATGGAAGGGGAATTGGGAATAGGCGCGGTGGCAGTGGTGGTGGAGGAGGCGGTAGCTTTGGAGGGAGAGTTTCTTGCAAGGTTAGTATTTGGGTAAAGACGGAGAAACAATTTTTTTTTTTCTAATTTATTTAGGATTCGTTTGTATTTTTTAAAAAATATTGATAGTGTGATTGTAATTAATTTTCTATTTTTTCTTTTCTTTTCTTTTTGTTTCATTTGAATATGAGGGTAAAATCATCATTTTATTTGGAAAATTGTTGAAAAGGACCTTTTGCGTCATGAAATGTAGATGGTAGGAGTGAAAATACCAAAAAATGAAAGGTATGGACATTTTGCACAATGACATTAAAAGGTAGGGATGTTTTGTGCTATTTACACACTAATTTAAGGAAAAATTGCATCCGCGGTACCAAACATTTCACTTTTTTTTTTTTTTTGCAGACTTTGTCCAAAACCTAGTGCAGATGAATGTGTGCAGGTGTGGTTCCCCAGTGCAGATGAAGGCCTCATGAATGAACCTAAACCTAGGAAGAAGATTTCTCACTTGTCCTCGAAACCAAGATCTGGGTGGATGTACCTATTTCGTATGGTGTGACTCTCCAATGTGTGAGAAATCTAGGGAGCTGATTCCAGGTCTATTACGAGGCAAGGAGGAAAATAGAAGTTGAAATTAGCAACCTCCGAGCAACAAGACCAAATATGTGAAAGACATGGCTGTTCGACTTTGTGTGTGGTGTGTTTGTAAAATAGGTTTATACCTAGGTATTTCGGTTGGGTTTGTGGGATGGACGTTTTTAGCTTCAGAAATTTAGGCTTAGTGTTTAGGCGTTGGGGGTTTGCGTTATATGCTGTGAAACGTGGATATAAATGTGGTTGTGTAATGTGTCATTTTCCTTCAAATGAAGTTCCCATTTCTGACTGTGTTTTAGACGGTGCTCACTTTTCACACATCTATTTTTGTTTCTACTCTTGTTTAATAAGAAGTTAAAGTTCTCGGCACGCGCCAAACATTTCGCATATAGTGCATCAGAGGTACCAAACATTTGTCACAGTTGCAATAAAAGTACTAAACCTTTTATTGTGGTTTCAGTAAAAGTATCAAACCTTTGGTGATCGTTGCGTAACGAATACCAACATTTTTCACACAGAATTTCATTGAAACCATGTCACACCAATATAATGCAATGAATTCAACATTAATAGTCCAGAAAAAAATATGAAATAACAAGATTTGCTGCATATGCTTTCAATTCTATTCCACATCAGCATTGCAAAATAATTACAGCATAAAAGTTCACTTTACAAAATCATTTGATAACATTGACAAAATAAGTTCACTTCCCAGTAAAAAAGGTGAAAGGAGAAAACACATCGTGTTCAAGATTTCAATCCTTGAGTCTTGGTCTTCTTTAGTCTTAACTTTGAAGTGATGGTGTTCTTTTCTTCCCCTTGACGTACTTGACTGTGTATCTTGTTGAGACTCTGGTTGTGTGCTTGCTTCTGCTTCTTGTTGTGAACTAGCTTCACTAGGCAACGGTCCCTTGTAGCTTCTTTTGTTATGTCCAGATCCCCCATATCGTTTACACGTCATCTTCATTTGTCGATGTCTTATTATTTCTAGCATAGATATGATGGGCTTCTCTCTAGCAATAACAATGGAAGAATTGAATGCCTCATACGGGTTATTCAAAAGAATGTCACAATTGGAATTTTCTTCAAAATGGGATCTGCTCCACTGGGAGGACAATTTTTCATTAATCCACTTATAAGCATCTTCATTGATGTCTTTCAACCCGTTCATCGCATTCCTCCACTCAATCATAGTTGTGGCCCTGGCTGTAGCCCAAAACAAGCTCTTAAGGGTCAGTCCTTTGTCTGCCAAAGTGAAATTACTGTATAAATGTCTTGCACAACACCCATGCTCAACCCCTTCACATAATGACTTATACAATCCATCAAACCCCTTTGTTTATTAGAAATGAATGTCCAAGCTCTAGGGTTATACATCCCTATGTTATCAACCAAGAACTGGATGAACCATTACCAGTTTGTTTTGTTTTCAGCATCAATAACTCCCCATACAATGGGGATCATACAATTCTTAGGATCAATTCCTACAGCTGCCAGCAACTGTCTACCTTGCACAGACTTAATGAAACAACCATCCAACCTAACAACTGGTCTACATCCAGCCTTAAAACCCTCTTTACAAGCCCCTAAACAAATATACAATCTCTTAAAGCTAGGACCCGACCCTTCAATCTGCACTGTACTACCAGCATTTGTTCTCTTTAACTCATCTCCATAATCCCATAAAATTTTGTACTGCTTAGCTGCAATCCCATGCACCACTTTTGCACATTTGGATTTTATCATGTAGAACTGATGCTTTGAAATCTCATACATGCAATCTTCTTTCACCGTTTCCACAAAACTACTCATTGGCATATTAGGGTCGGACCTAAACTTTCTAATGTATTTTTTTGCCAGATAACCTACATTCACCCTTTTATTTTGCCACACCATGGTGCATGTGTGCTCATCTCTGAAGGTGTTTATTCTGAGGCTCTTATCTGGTTGTTGGGATGCATATAACACCCATGGGTAGTTCTTATGACATCTAACTCTCAGATGTGTTTTCACATTTTTCACATATTTGAGTTACTTGGAATTTTTAACCGAGTATTGAACAATTGAGGCCCTTAGAACTTTGACATTATCAAACTTCATCCCTAACTTAAACTTTGGATCATCCATATCACTGGCAGGGTTAAACCATCACTTATTCATGCTCCGACAGATGATCCATCAGCCTCATTGTCACTGGATAAGCTCTTAAACTCATCTGAGTCGTCATAATTTGTTCCAACTTCTTCTTCAAGAGCTACCTTACTATCGTGTTCACTCCTTCCACTATTTATATCAAACCCAAACTCTTCACTCAACCTAAAACCTGTGGTTGTATCATTATCATCATCATCATCATCATCTATGTATATATTTTCTTCCTGCTCATACTCCAAGCCACGGAAATCCTACAAATAACCCTATTCATATTCATCTATTTCGGTGTCAACATGTGCTTCAGTTTCTTCTGGTTGCTTTGGTACACTCTATTGCACCTCAGTTTCTTCTGATTACTCTGGTTCACTATTTGAACCTTAGTTTCTTCTGGTTGCATATCACAATGTGGTTAACCTTGCTACACTTAATTGTCCCGAGATTGCACCAATGATTTACCATGTTCCATTTTAGTTTGTGAAGCCTACAGATCTGATTGATCATACTGCACTCCAGGTTCACGAGCATTCACATCTGATTCACTATACTGCACATGATTTTCATCAGCATGAACATCAGTTTCACCAGCCTTTAATTCTGATTGACCATGCTGCAAATCATCTACTTCATCGACAATGTATGACTTATCACCTTCTAATGAATCATCATAAACCTCAACAGCATAGCACGATTGCTCCTTGACCATTGGTGCCTCATCCCTCATAAACTCTTCAACATCTAGCAACTCCTCCCCAATCTCGCAATCAACCACAAAAATATTTCTATACCATAGCAACTCCAATACCTCAGCCACATGCAAGCAATACACTTCAGTAATCCTTTTTTCACCAAGCCACTTCACCACGTTCATAAAATTTGAATCCTTCACCAACCAGAATGATGCCTCACTAATCCTCCTCTTTTCCATCTTGTACAGATATCTGACTCTACCAGAATATCCCATCATCTTCATGGCATTGTCAAACAGAAACTTGTTGAAGAAGTCTGGGTCGACATAGTCTATGTAACTTACTTTGCCATGCTCGTACACAAAATTTCTCATCTTCCCTAACAAAGTTCCATCATGATGTAGGCATACGCTAAAATACTTTGTATTTTCCCCTGAAAAAATGAAAACGAAAAAAATCAAGTTCTAACCCTTATTTGTTCGAGCAATGCATAGGTACTGAACGATCGATTACACAGCATGATAACTTTTAAGTTATCAACTTATGCAAAATTTTCACATTTTCCAGCATTGGATGACAAAATGTACACACGGCTTGTAATCGCATTGTTTCATAGCGCAAATGGGAATTTCAGGGTGCACCTGCGGGTGTAAGCGATCCGATTTTACCGATTTTTGACAAATTTTCGAACCAAACCATTTAAACCGGTTTGGGAAAAACTTAAACCTAAACCAAACCATTTTGAACGGTTTGAAAAAAATTAAAACATAAACCTAACGGTTTGGTCC
>CAIGRS010062178.1:0-19688 GCA_903798395.1 Fraxinus floribunda | reverse complement strand
GCAGAATTATACAATTAACAAGCAATAAGTTACTTTTAATTGTTTTTAGATGGTTAAACAAACAATCCAATTATCCTAAGTTGAATTACCGCAGTTTGTAATAAGAAAGCAATAAATAACACCAATATTGATGATGGAAAAACCCAACTGGTAAAAACTACGGGACCAAATCAATTACCTCCACTATATACAATGTGAGTTACAATTCAATTCCAAACTAGTTCCACTAGCTGTTGTAAACCCTGCAACTTCAAGATCTGTTGTTCCTTCCAGACTCGTGATCTGCTATTGTAGATACTATCTAGCCAACCTACTAGATCTCCTGATCTACCTTTTGTAGCTTCTAAGATCTATAATCTCAGTCTCACGATCTTCTGCAAACGTCTTTTTCAAGTGGATACCTATTAATCACCTATTCCCATTTTTCTTCCTGCACTAGTAGTCCAGCCTCTCTCAACCTCCAGAAACTTTTGAAGTCCAACTGAGAAAGTACCTTCCTAACGATGTTTAGTAAGTAGGTGTTTTGGATTCTTCAATATGATATTTTCCCAAACAGGTGGTTATATGATCTCAAGAATAAAGGATGAATCACAATGAAAGAATATGTTCTTGGATCTTTAGAGAATAGGATGAAGCAATGAAAATAATAAAACTGCCCTTTAATTTTATCCAGTGTCTTATATATTTATAGGAGAGAGTTATGGGTTGAATGAGCCGGAATAATTTGTTTAAAAATGCAAATTAGGATTTTTCGGATCGACCTGTCGCTCAAACGAAGAGCGACCGACGGCCTCTTGCTCGAGCGAGATCCGGGCGACAGGCGAGCGACGAGAATTCTGTTTTTGTCACTCGAGTAGTGTCCAGGCGATAGGCTAGCGAAAATGCGGCGCTGCGTTTCTCTTTTTTTTAATGCTTGAACCTTAGACCTCATAACCCAACTTATACAAACTCCACCCTAGGTCCATGACTTTGACAACATGTTACAAATCAGTCATTTTGTCCACAGAATCGCCAACACTAAAAAACCTATAAGGAGCCGTATGCAATCTTTTTCTGCCAAATCTTTATGTAAGAAAGCATGACTTGAGTTGGTGAAGATCCTAATTTTTAACCGCTAAAATGGTTAATAGATTTATCAGTATGGTTTGATTGACTACTAGCAGAAAAGTTTCCTAATAGTTTTGCCCTTCGTGTTGGTCATAACTTTAGCTACCAATTGAGCTTTGTGACAGTCAATAGTGTCGATGGGTGCATTTTTTATTTTAAACACCTATTTATGACCTATAGCCTTCTTGTTAGGGGCAAATAAGGGAGTTCATCAATGTAATGGTCCTTCAAAGCTTTAACTTCTTTTCCAATGTCTGTTTTCACTTCATATCAAGCATTGCCTGTTTAAGAAAGATAGTGAGAGGAAGATATTTATCTTTGGGTGAGAAGTACTTATAGATGAAAAACCTTGAAATAAGGAACTAACCCTTTGTTGGAGTTCGAAGATCCTTGGACCTCTAATTAGCGATGATCCTTCAAGATCTAACCGAATTATTATTATAGAGATAGCAATGCCTGCCAGCTATGGAATAATAACACCGATAATCAAGGAAGCCAACATATTGTCACATTGCTTTCAAAGCTCAAAATTTAGGATCCTTGAATGAAAGTCTGGATATGGCCATTGAAAAATCCAGATTTCTTCTTCGCACTTGAGCTTTCATCACAATTTTGATCTACATTGTGTAGTTTCTCTCCATTTACTGGAGAAGAAACAAAAACTTTGTGGATTATCTTAAGGATGCAATGAAAAAAAGAACTATTGGTGTACTTGTCTATAACTGCTTTCTCCGGGGCTGTAGACATTGAAAATAATTAATAAAACCAAAGATGTTTGGTTTTAAGAGATTTAGGATTCTCTATCTGTATAATGGTGCAGAGAATAATTCAAGATATTGTAAAGTTTTGTACAAGGAAAAACTATAATGCAGTTATCACTTAGCTATATAAATAACAATTAAAGGAAACCAAAATAAGGAATGATTGTAGTGATCCTTGATTTTGTCTAATGTGATATGGTTTGTAATCAACAGTACTTCCAACAATCTTCAAAATATTTGCCCAACAAATGGAACCATGGTGTCCACAAGTAATGAAGGACAACATATCAGCCATTCTTACTTGAAAGGGGTTGATAGGAAGGTTGATTTTTGGAGTATCTACAAAGATGACCATGATATTCATTGTCGCTTTTTATATCTGCAAGTGTACGGATTGTGACAAGTAATATAGTAGATCAATGAGTCCGGATATCGCTCCCGCGAGGACTCCTATCTAACAATTGGTTAAATTATTCAAACTTTAATTTGATCGAAATCAAATAATAAGGTGTGTGATTGATGTCTAAATTATTCTAACTAAAAAAAATTATCCAAAGTACACAATTTATCAAATTTGGATTAAAAGTATGAATGTGGATGCTAGGACTTACAAATTTACATATGGATTTTCTTTAATTCGCTAATCAAGATTCATTATTATTTTAGTGTTCAGTCGAATTCTTCTAAAGTATTCAATTTACCTCTCTCGAGTTCTCATTGAGTCATTTAACTAATTCAATTCTATATCTTTATATGAATCAATCTTAGTTAAACGAAATATTAGTTCTAAGAATCCATCTAATGTGAATCAATAATTAGTATAGATATCTCTACACGTTATACTAAATTACCAAATTTTACAATTTGGTCTAAATTTAAAATTTACCTTTCGACTCGTAATAGATTCACAAAATATTTGTATAATTGGCCAAATAATTTAAGTATTAAATATATGAATAAAATAGACACGTGCATTTAAAGAACTAGATCTTGAATAAAGAAATAAATATCACATATAAATTATATTGTTCGCCCTATCTAAGAATTTATGTACTCATAATAATGAAAGAAAAACAAAAAGTATAGAGTTCATAACCGAGTTTTGAAATTTTGATCATGGAAAGAATCGGATCTTGTACCAAGAATCTTCTTCAACCTTAAAATTTTTCAAACCCTAGCTTTTCCTCTTTGATCTTGATGATTATGTGCTTTTCTCCCTCAAATCATGTGGAACTCCCTCAAAAATGTTAAAAACTTGTACTTACACTCCTTCACGTTTGTGTCCAATGTAGGGTTTTTATAAGTTTCGAAATGGGCCAAAAATGCACCTTAGATACACATGGGAGGCACCTCGGCACCATGTATTGGAGCCGTGGCGATAGCGTGGTGGCGTCGCAGCGCTACCTTTCGGGTAAAAATATGCACTACACTTCTTTTAGTATTTTTATCATATATTTATCTCCCAATATCCGATTGAGACGATTCAAATTGAGTTGTAAAGATAAATCAAAGGGCTACAACCTTACTAGAAATAGCTATTTTTCGACTCCTACCATTCTTGAATCTCTATCGTGAGTTTCGATACAACTTTTGAATATTTACACTTTAGTCCCCAAACTTTGGATCTTACCTTATTTTTGTCGATTTTCACTTCTTTCTTTCAAATCCACTTCATTTCATTGAGTTTCACCTAATAAAAAAATATACAACAAATTAGGCTATAGTTGTTCAAATGAACTATTAAATATCTATATTTTTAAGTCCAAATAAGTGTATAAAATACACTTATCAAATACCCCCAAACTTAACATTTGTTTGTCCTCAAACAAAACCATAACCGAACAAACACACAAACATGCAAAACGTTTTGGTTAGATAACCTGCCATTTTGTCTCAGGATTGAAATCATTGTGTTAAATCTATAAACAACATGAAGGCTGCATTATCAAAATCAATATCTACTTTCTCAATGCAAAATCGATGTGTATGTGAAGAATTAAGTAAAACACTACAAATTCACGAGTTGTTTCGATTCCCGACCCCCGCTGGTCCAATTTTTACTCACATACCTCCAAACTTATTCTTTTTCACTCCTTTCCTAGTGTGTGGTCTAAGGCTGAATCTTTATACCAACTCATCACCCTCTTTAGTTTAGATGGATCTCATTAATTGCAAGTCAATACTTCAACAAATAAGGATTCTTCAAATTTTGATTACTTTAACCTCTAAGACTCAACTATGTTAATAATCAGTTGTCAAAGATCTAACTTTCTCAAATAAGTGTCTGTGATTTAATCAAGGCACGTCATATATAAATACATAATAATTATTTTTATCTTATGTGTAGACTTCTATCCATTAAACTTTCTAAATGACCCTTGTAGCAAGATTTAGGTCGATGACTTCCAAGTCAGATGAACATAGGGCACCAGGTTTCTAGATACCATTACAGAATTAATCAAACGAGTCATAAAGGCTACAAAGAGAAGTTTCACAAATAGATAACTTTTTTTCTTTCTTTTTTGTTTTCCCTTTTTTGCCATTATTAATGCAATACCCCTCATTAAACACTAATTCTAAAAATATCGACATCTAACTTAAGATTTTCACCCAATTCTCATCATTGGCATTAGACAATTTACACACATGGAATTCCCATTCATATCCATATCTCCATACAACATTAAAATCACCCCAAGCTAATCTAAATTTGTTGAAGGATATGTATTGTAATAATTTTTGGATTTAGAAAAATAAAAGATTTAAGAGATAGTTTAAAAGCAATAGTGTGGCGTATATGATAACAAGATTTTTTTGACGTCCCTGGAGCTTTGTAAAATGTGTCACATATCTTTCCTACTATTTTGACTCAAATATATGATTTTCTTTTAATAGGCTTATTATCGATATGATGACCCTCTTTATTGAAACAAAAACATGCCTAAAATTAATGCACCTTAATAGACTATTCGCAATGTAAATAAAGAAAGCTTAATAAATAAAAGGGTAAAAAAATGGGTTGCCTTCCAATAAGTGCTTAATTTAAAGTCTTTAACTAGATTTTGGCATAAGTGCCTCATGACACTTAGAATATGACTTTGGAGGTCCTATTTAACTTGCTCAATTTAACTTTGTTCCATATTTCATAAGTCCTCCAAAATCGTACTTTACCCTTTTAAATATGTTATGTATTGCCTAAATTTTCCAATTCGAACTCAACGAAGAATACTTTAATCTCCTCATCAACTTTAATAAAAAAATCAATGAAGCTGGAGGTTTGCATGCTAATCCCATCTTCTTTGAATGCCACTAATTCATTTGGCTCCTTTGTGATTAATCTATTTGTTTCTACACGTTCTTTTTCTTTAGTTGGTTCCTTAGGTTGAATAATAAAGATTTCTCTGTTGGCATGTTATTTGACTCATCTGAAATTACTTGATGTTCAATCCGTTTATATTTTTGCACGATAATGTCTCTCGTAACTATTTCACCGTCATCATCTTGTTCATATGGATCATCAAATATATCTTTCCTTACTTCCTGCGGAGTCGCCAATAACAAACAATTTTTTGTAAGATGCAATGCCCCACAATATTCACAAGTTGGTTTAATCTCTCCATAAACAATAGATTTGATATTTAGTCCTTTTGGAAAGCCATCCTTATCAAATACAATAGGTTGATCGTATCCTCACCTTTTAAGTTCTTGTTTGAAGAGGAATCATCCAAAAAGCATGTCACATTCATTTAAGTCGGGATTAATCATTACGAATTGTTGACCCGTTGCTTCTTTTCATTCCTTGTCAATGAAGCAAAGAAAACAAGTAGATCAATTGAAAAAAAGAAAAAAAATCAAACAAAAGCAAGAAATAATTAAAACAAATATTAAATTAAAATAGTATTCGGCAGCGGAGCCAAAAAATTGTTGTTGATTTTTATATCCCGGAAGTGTACGGATCGTAACAAGTAATATAGTGGACTAATGAATATGAATATCGTTCCCACGAGGACTACTATCTAATAATTGGTTAAATTATTCCAACTTTAATTCGATCGAGATCAAATAACAAGATTTGTGATTGGTGTATAAGTTTTCCTAACTGAATTAAATCATCTAACATACATAATTTATCAAATTTGAGTTTTAAAAGTATGAATGCTAGGATTTACAATTTTACCTATGGATTCCCTTTAATTCGCCAATCAAGATTCATTACTATTGTAGTGTCCGGTCGAATTCTTCTAAAGTATTCAATTTACCCATCTTGAGTTCTCATTAAATCTATTTAACTTATATAATTCCATATATCCATGTTAATCAATCTTAGTTAAACAAAATATTTGTTCAAAGAATTCATTAATTGACCACAATAATTAGCATAGGTATCCAGGGGCAGAGCCAGGATTTAATGGTACGGGGGGCAAAAATTTGAATTGTGGGCTACGGGGCTTAAACAGTGGAAAAACAATTGACTATAACCAATTTTATTTATTTATTTATTAAGTAGCTGGGCTTGGACAAGGGTGGGCTACAGCCCACACCCTCCCTCCGTTACTGTATGTATCTCTACACGTTATACTAAATTAGCATATGTATCTCTATATGTTATACTAAATTATCGAATTTTACTATGTGGTCTAAATTTAAAAGTCACCTCTCGATTCGTAATAGATTCACAAAATCATTGAATAATTGGCCAAATGATTTAAAGCATTAAATTCATGAATAAAATCAACACATGCATTTAAAGAACTATATTCTTGAATAAAAGAAATAAAGGGTCACATATAGATTACATTGTTCGTCTTAACTATGATTTTAGGTACTCATAATAATGAAAGAAAATAAAAAATATAGAGTTCATAATTGGGTTTTTGAAATCTTGATCATCGAAAGAATCGGATCTTGCATCAAGAATCTTCTTCAACCTCAAAAGTCTTCGAACCCTAACTTTTGGTCTTTGATCATTTTGATTATGTGCTTTTATCCCTTAAATTGTGTAGAACTCTCTCAAAAGTGTTAAAAACTTGTATTTATACGCTTCTCCACGTTTGTGTCCAATGTAGAGTTTTTATAGGCTTCAAAAAGGGCAAAAAATGCACCCTAGATATTCCCAGGCGGAGCCCGGCAACGTGGTGGCGCCGCTGCACTACCTTTTGAGTGAAAATCTGCGTTGCACTTTCTTTAGTATTTTTATTATAACTTTCTCTTCTCCTATTTGATTGATGCGATTCAAATTGGTTTCTAAAGATAACCCAAATGGCTACAACTTTATTAGAAATAGTTTTTTCAATTCAAACGTTTACTAGGCCAAAAATATAACTTTCGATTGAAATCTAGAACATCCTTGTGCGGTTGAAAATTGATTTGTCATATTTAACTCCTTTTGACTTATAATTGCATCCAATTGACTCCGAACATTCTCGAATCTTCATCGTGAGCTTTAGAACAACTTTTGAGTATTTACACTTTAGTCCCCAAACTTTGGATCTTGCCCATTTTTTTTGCCAATTTTCACTTCTTTCTTTCAAATCCACTTCCTTTCATCGAGTTTCACCTAATAAATGAAATATATAGTAAATTAGGCTATAATTGTTCAAAAGTACTATTAAATGTTTATATTTTTAAGTCCAAATAAGTGAATAGAATACACTTATAAATATCCGATGGAGAAGATGATTGTGTTTCTGTAGGAAAAATTTCTTAACATATAACAAACTAGTTTTGTTATTATCAATTATCAAGGGATCCTACTTTCAAAGGAAATAAGATGACATAAGATGAAAAAAATGAAAACTTTCTATCACCGTGTTTGGCACATAGGGTAATGTTTTTACTTTTGGAATCGCTGATGAATAAGTAGCAGCTGTTCCATGATATTGAGGCTCTTGAGCTTTGTTGTTAACTATAGAGGGTTAGGTTTACTGGTCATTACAAAATGGCATTAGGCTCAGTATTATGGGGAAAAGTGTGTCGAAGAGGATGCTGGATCCCATGGGGCTGGATTAATTGTAGGATCCCACATCATGCATGGAAGGGAAGGTTGTTCGCTATAAATGTAAGATTGAGTCAAACCACCATTGAGGCCTTTCCCATGTGGACCAAAACTTGGCAGGTGCTTCGAGATGAGCCCAAACCTAAAAATATTCGAGTATATTCAATTGATTTGTTGAACTTTCTCAAGTTTCCTTTTGAGTTTTTCTCTTGTGGAGTCACCAATAATTTCTTTTCATTTATTTAGTCTCCTGAAACATACATTAACGTTATATCTCGGTTTGTCTACATGTTTGAATCTTATTATTGCTTTGGTATAACTTGTTTACATATTTTCATTTTTGCTTCTAGTTTAGCAACTCTTATGTTAAATTTTTATGTGGATTTGAACTTGTACATGGTGATGAAAGTACCTATATTACAATTAAGGCTACACGTTCATTTTATACTACAGTGTTTTCTTAAATAATTTCTTCTTCAAAAACTGTTCAAATTGTTCTTAATGAAGCTTATTCAATTCCTGATTTGTGGAATCAGGATCATTTTATACTACAGTGTTTTCCTGATTTGTGATTCTACACTCCAATGTTATTTCTAGATATGAATCAAGATGTGGCAACAGTAGTTTCTATATTATCTTATGTTTGGACATCTACATCATTATGGATTTTCTTAATGCTACTTCATTGAACAGCACAGTCAGTCGAATCACTTGTGAACAGGGATGAGGGCCATGTAAGGAATGAAGAGATTTTTAATGCAAATTCATCAAAAATATTACATGTTGATCAGAACAACCAGCAGACGACTGTAGTAGTCAACAATGAAGGATGTGAGAATGTTCCTTACGTGAAGAAAAGGGATAGGAGACCCAATTCTAAGCTAAGATTAGAGGAGGGATATGATTTTTCATGGCTGCCTGTTGAAAAATCTCATTCGAAAAAGACTTGTACCGATAAAAAGGTATGACTTGATTAACATTTTCAATTTATCTAATTATATTGAATGGCTAAAAATCAATCATATAGCTCCTTAAATTTGTTGGGGACACAAGTTTGACAATGAACAAAGATGGATGATTTTTAATGCAATTAAAAAGTCGTACAACTATAAAATAATGCGGTGGTTACCTACATCCTTTTCGTCTTTTCATGTAGAATTTAGAAATATTTTAAGATGCATCGTTCATAGTTTCTAGAAAATGGGAATTTTACTTGCTGCCCTTCGGTTTATAACAATTATTATCATCCAACCTATTCATGACCACCTGCCCTCTTAATACTTCAAAGCTAATGTTGAATTTCACTTCCGAAAATTGTGACTTTTCTCCGATTGCTCTCTTAATACTTCTTTCTAATCACATGCAATCTGATTAGCCATCAATTGCTCCAAATTAGCATCATTCTGAAAATTAATATAATTATACTAAATTAGGTAGATATTACAAAATTAGCGATTTTTTTCATGTTCAAAAGTAACGAAAACACGCTTATCAAATACCTCATACTTAAACTCTTATTCGTCCCGAGCAAGATTATCTACTTAACACAAAATAAAAATCAATGATTAGATAGCTTGTCATATCCTCTCTTTGATAATATCTCCTCCAAGAATTTGGCATAACTTGGAATTTGCAATATGACATTAATGAATGAGATGTTGATGTGTAGCTTCTTGAAAATATTCAAAAATGTTGAAAATTGCCCTTCAAGCTTGTGCTTTTGCAACCTTTGAGGAAACAAAATAAGGATACATAAGCTTTAACTGGCTTGGTAACATCCTTTGCCAGTTTTGATGAACCATGTGTGACATTTTTGTTGTCACTCAATAATATTTTTGATTAATGTCTAACACATGTAATGATGAATTGTTAGACTAGTTTACATCTACTACAAGTTATTGTATTGACCAGTATTGATTAGTTGTGGTTGGTAGGATAGTTGTCAAAAGTATCTTTGAAAAATGTATCCAAGTATGGCTATATATATTCAGCCTTGTATTTCCATATTTTGGTGAGAATGAATTAATTATTTTCCTCCTCTTTGTCTTCTAAATTCCATCAAGTTCACATTTTTTCTTCAATTGCTTCTTTGTCCATTACCAATTGTTCATCTCGTTTCATTGGTTTTTTCACATGAATTTCTGAAAGTGACTTGAACCTTTTCCTTTTCTAACCATTTTCGAAGCCTCTGCTAACAAATTCTTTTGATTGTGGGCTATTGAGAATATTGTTCCTGATAACATTAATGGCTAACACGTCCTCTCGCAAACTTGTTTCTATGTTGCTGGGTAATGTACCCGGAGGTCTTTTAGAAATAACTCGAGCTAATTGGATTACTTGATTCTCAATGCTTTCGATAGTGCTGAATGATTTTGGAAGCTTGTTTCCACTTTTGTCATGAACTCATATTTCTTCTGATTAGCTCTTTGTAATTCAACCTAAAAAATGTCCTCTAATGAGGATTTATTGTCATGCTTTTGAAAATCAGGTGGTAGTTTCTTTGCAAACAAATAATTAAAGTCAAAATTTGGAAATTAACATTAACACTTCAATTGTAGAAAAATTACAAAATTACAAAAATACAATTTGAAATAGTTAGACATCACCTTGATTTCAATTCTAGAAAGAAAAAGGAAAATAATCTTGAACTCTTTATCTCTCTAACAATTCTTGACTAATTCTTATATCTTGTTTGTATCTGAAAATCTGCTCAATGGCTTTGAATTGTGCGTTTATTTACTTTTGTAAAAAATACTTCTCCCCTTTGAATAAAAGATCATCATCTTTTCATAGCCCTCAATATTAGGTTAAATCTTGTGTACTATTCTCATTCAATGTAGAAGTTGAATTAAACTCTTTTCGATATTGTAAATCTATGTGATCGCATGATTCACACCTTCGACATGCTGGTATCATATTTTCTTGCTTTGCGATGGAATGGGTCTAGCTTTAGGATCGGAAGGTTTGATCCAATTTTATCATCTTCAAGTTGGTCCCTTGATGTCTTCTATGGTTAAGTTCAAATCCCTTCTTATTTGTATCCTGGGTCCTTCATCTCTCAATTTCTTTTGGTCAATTTAATCCTCATCAGTCTTAATCATTTGGAATTGTTCAGTCTAAAGTCTTGAAATTTTGCAATGTAGTCTCCGAACTTTTCAAATATTGAATTTCACTTTTGAAACTTGTGACCTTTTTTTTGATAGATCTTAGTACTTCTTATTCATCACATGCAATCCGTTAGCCTTCAATTACGCCAAATCAACTCTCATTTAGCTCAAAATCGCAATTCTTCAAGCCAATTTGTATACGAGGTCTGATTTTTCCTACAATTAACATAATTTCACTAAATTAGGTAATTAGCAATACTTTATTGAGTTTGAAAGCATGAATTAAGAGTATAAAACACATTTTTTAATCCTTGTACTCTGTTCAGAGTCTAAATGATGGCTTAACTTCCCTCTCTATATTGTTATGGTTCTAACTATTTGAGACCACTCAAGAAAATTACTGCTGTTTAATTTATAAGGCATTTGAAGAGAGGCCACATCACTGGACTGGTTATTCATGGGATTCGAATTGGTTTGGGCTTTACGACCAAATTGCATTTGATTTTTGAGATATGGCTGGTTAAAGACGTTAATATACGTTCTATTTAGTTATTGTTTAGAAGGAGTAGAACTGAGAATACAGATAGTGCTTAGGAAGGGAATAAACCAGCAATGAAGGCTCGGTTATGCAATAATATTTAAAGACCAAGTCCGGTTTTGACATAACAGAAAGAAGTCCCTAGAATTCCAGAGAGTTTCTTGACATTTCTATCGATCAATTCTATACAAGTACAAGGAACTATAAATAGGTAGCATAAGAAGACTAATAAAGGAAAAAAAAAAAGAGTGTTTTCCCAGCTATCTGGCTATTCCTAGGAAAATCAATTTACAATCAGAAATATAATCAGATACATTAAGTAAAAAGGTATACAATAATGAAAATACAGCACATACAGCCTATACTATTTTAGGAAACAAATATTTTCATTTGTCACAGTCCATTTGGCCAAAATTAAATTTCAACACCAGCAAGACATAGATTGAACGGGAGAATTGATGACCAGGGGACTGCAAGGTCTTGAATTCAAGCATGCCATAAGTGTGGGAGTTGGTACTGTAATCATCATTTGTTTGGTTATATTCCACTGTTATGGTAACGTTATTGTTTAATTTAATTGCCTTCTACACTCTGTATTTCATAAAACTTATAAATTGCTGGTTCGAACTATCATTTTAATTAATCTGCATGTTGGGTAATCCTCAAACTAATTCTTCTCATCCTTCCCAGAGGAAATACAAGGTTAGATTCCTTATTTAGTAAGCTATCCTTTTTATGTAGAACAAATTATATTTCATATTAATTACATCGATAATCATTCATAAAATTATTTTGCTAAAGGACTATTATTTAATTTTATATGAGTTGATGAAGTAACTTACATGATCACTCAATTCAGAAATAAACCTTCGTCAATCTATCCAGGCAAAGTTCCCTTGATGTATATACTAATGGAGGAGGAATGATGTTATATAACTCATCCTAGTTCAATTTACCTTACCAAACATGGCATGAGTGTTCTAGAATTATTATCCAACATAGCCACAAGTGTGACTAGTATTATATTCCACGTGCTTCATTTTACTAAACCTTTTAATTTTTCACCCCTTTGAAGATAGATTGATGGTATTAGGATTCTTGGAAATATTGTAACGACAAAATTTCATATATTCTAAACTTTGTAAAATCTGTATGTTGTCATTCAATTTATGTAGTTTGAAATATTTATTTTGTTCGATTCCCTTGGAATGTATTTACCAAAGGTAAAGCTGAGGGCTACAGTACACTAATTTATTTGATACTGCCTCTCCTGGGGCAATAGCTTATCACAGTTTTAACCTCGGCGATAGGATGCGTCCATCACTCATGGATACCTCGATAGTTTACAAACATAACAAAACTCTTATCCATTATAATGTTCATTCTGCTTAGTTTTCTTACACACCATGATAAACTAGTAGCTTTGTCGCCTTGACCTCGCTCGAGCGTCAATGTCATCCGAAAAGTTTTAATTCGCGTTTTAAGGCTTTTTCCGCCCATTCAACCCAAAACCTATAGTATAAATACTAGCACGCCTCTGAACGATTTTTTCCAAGGTTGAACATTAGAGAACACATACTGCTTCATATCTACCTCATCAAATTCATCCATAGCTTTCAACCTTCATTGTTCGATTTGTTCTTGGCAATGAAAACATCAAACCCACTTAATCCAAATATCAAACTACTTACTTCCTAAACATCTGTGACAGCTCTGAAGATCAAGAAAAGGTGACTAGATTTCCAGTTGTTGGAGAACATGGATTTTTTCGTTGATGCAGAGGAGATAGTGAATTCAGAAAGCCAGGAGATTGTGCATGAGCACGCAATCCAGGAGGGCTTTGAATAATGTAGTCGGGAGTTGGTGTAAGAGCACCCAATCCAGGTTAGAAGCTCAGAAAGTACTAGTGGTAGTCGTATCTGATGGACTCTTAAGTTTAAATTAGTTTATAGTGGATTTTTGAGTGACAAATTGCCTAGAGTTTTTTTCCCGTTGGGGTTTCTCCGTGATCATTCTATATGTTATTTACAGTCTTCATATAGTTGCGATAGTTCAACATAGAAAAATTGGATTGATTGATTAATCATTTAGAGATAATTAAAAGTGACTTGTTGCTATTTAATTATTAATTTTTTTATCCTACATAATCACCTATTCACCTCCGGGTGTAATTTAGATCGAACCTCATAATTTCAATTGGTATCAGAGCCACATTTTGATTCTTAGCCCATAAATTATTCTAAATGACTCGGTCTCTATTAGTGCCTCCATTTTTTTTACGGAAGCAACTATGCATACTTGAAGGTTCAAACGAGAGTATTCCTTAAATCCTTAGATGAGTGTATTTGGCTGAATGTTGTGAATGGTTGGACTGCACCTAGTTCTATGGTTAATAATGAAGTAATCCCCACTCCCATTGCTAATTGGAAAAGAGAAAACTTAGATGAATGCAATTGGAATAGTAAAGGGCTTCATGCCCTGTTTGTGGTTGTGTCTGCAAAGGAGTTGAGGAGAGTATCGATCTGCGAAACTGCAAAAAATGTTGGGGATATTTTAGAGACTGCACGTGAGGGAACCAAAACTGTTATGAAGTTTAAACTGCAGATGTTAACCTTTAGGTTTGAAGAAATTAGAATGAAGGACGATGAATTTTATACGAAACTTAATGGCATAGTAAACTCTAGTTTCAGCCTAGGTGAGAAGATCCCCGAGTCCAAAATAGTTCGAAAAATCTTTAGATCCTTACCTGAGAGATTAAGAACAAAGATTATAGCTATTGAAGAAAGTAAGGACTTAGATACTATTCAGATAGAGAAACTTGTAGGATCGCTTCAAACCTATGAAATCGCCATAACTCAATCGAAAAAGGTTAAAAATTATAGCCATGAACACCATTAGAGAAGAAGAGGGTGAGTCTACTGACGCTGAGACCTTTATGGACGATGAAATAGCATATTTTCTTAAGAAATTCTAGAAAGCGATGAGGAATAAGAGAAAACATGAAGAAAGGAAAAATGGTGTCCCAAGTATATTTTCGAAAGATAAGCATGATAAGAATAATCCTAGGACTTCTAGTAAGAAAACCCAGTCAGTTAGATGCCATGAGTGTCAGAGTTTTGGTCACTATATGAATGAATGTCCTAACTTTAAGAAACATTTGAATAAAGGAAAGGGTAAATCATTAATAGTGACTCTAACTCACGATGAATCAGATTTGAGTGTTCAGAGTGATACCTCGGGTGAAGATGAACAAAACTTTATGGTTTTCACTTCTATAGCTAAGATTGAATCTGATAAGGAAAGTGAAAAGGTGGAAAATGATGAACCTAGTAAGGACTCTGAGGAAGACTATGAGGATGAGACCGATATTCATGAGTCTTATCGATAGCTGTTTGAGGAGAGTCTTAAAATCAAGAAGGTCAATATAGCTGTACGAAAAAAGATTAATGAACTTGAAATAGAGATAAATACTCATAGCTGACCTTCGAGATTCTACCAAAAAAATTGAGTGAGTTGTAACTTGTTAACGGGGACTTAGAAGTTATAAAAAGTTAAATCCTTAACAAGTGACCCAGATAATTCTAATACTCAACTTCATTCCTTCATGAGTGGTACTCAAAAACTCGATAAGCTATTATGGATGAACAAGCCTGCTGGAAATATGCATGGCCTAGGATGCGTTAAAAATTGTAATACTAGTGCTAGTATATCCAAGACCACGTTTGTCTAAGCCACAAACAAAGTTAGGAATACTGCTAATCCCGAACTTATCCAATTGAAAATGCATGAACCCAAGGCCGGCCTTGAGATTTTAGGGGCCTTATGTCATTTTCAAATATGGGGCTTTACATATATTAAAAAATATATATTAATAATATTTATTTTAAAAATCAAAATAATAATATAAAACTTGCAAGTGTCTTGATTGAATTTATTGTTCTTGGACTTTTTGGTAGAAAATTAATAATTATACTATTGCAATCAATTTATTTCAGAAATTCTTTTTCTATAGACACCATAGTCAATCCATCCAACCTTTTTGTGACATTGTTGACCAAAATATAGGATTTTATTAACTTCAAATTTGAGAAGCTACTTTTGGCAGATGCAACCATAATTAGTAAATGAATGATATTCTATAGACAATTCACACATTTGAAAAATAATATCTATTATTTTAGTATAGTATAACACTTCAATAACCTTTTTTTGTCTCTTATGACAAACAATTTCACACAATTTGTAGTTCAGAAAAGAACTTGTGTCCATAATATTAGAATTTCTGTAGTGCTTCAAATATTCTTCAAGCTTATTGCATCAACACTTTAGAGAATTATCATCTTCAGTCCTCAATTTTGTTTAAATAAAACAAAAATTCAAAAATATTCTCGCATTTTTGAAATTATTCAACCCTTAATTTGAGTGAATAAAGAGCATGATCAATTATATATCAGAAACAATCTACTTTGAAAGATTTTTCACCTCTAATATTATCTCATCATTGATATTTTCATAAAAGTGTTTTTTCGATGAATGATACGTTTTTCAAAAGATGTTGGTTAAATTTTCATTTGAGTAGCAATTTCTTTAGCAGTATTGTTGTGAGATTCAAATCAAGTTTTTCTATATGTTTTTAAAAATGAAATAAGGACTTTCAAGTGACTAATAGTAGTATGAATAGATATATCATCACTTTGAAACATTTTGCTTACTTTATTAATATCTGATAATATATCGTATTAAATAAACATGGTAAACAAAAACTCAGTATTCATAATTTCAGGAGATAAACTTTTAGCATCTCTAAATGATCTCTAAATGCCTTAGGGTTATCACATGTCATAGCCAAGTGTTCTAAAGTGGATATTATTTTCAGAAATCTTATCGCTTTAACGCTTTCAACTTCACTTTCCAATGTGCTTGTAATAATAGCTTGAGTGTCATCACACACACACACACACACACATGTAAGATTTAACCTTTATTCAAGAATTGTTGTATCACAAAGTGCAAGATTAAGAGTATGACAATTACATAGTATGTAAAATGTCATTGGATTTACTTCTAGTATTCGTTTCTATCAACACGTCACTACACCAAAAAATACCATTTGCAACACATAAAAGGCAACATTCGGTATTTAAATGTTGCTAAAAGGTCTATCGCAACATCCTAATACGTGAATGTTGTCGTTGCTTAATAAAATTGAGCTTTGGCAACATTTCTTAAGTGAATGTTGCTAATATTACCTTTTTGCAACGATTTTTAAGTGTTGCAAAATTTTTTATTTTTTGTAACCTTTTTAAACGTTGTGAAAAGCAAAACTTTTCAAAACGTTTTTTAAACGTTGCAAAAGGAGTCTTTCGCAACGTTTTTTAAATGTTGCGAAAGGCGTGTTTCGCAATTTTTTTCCCTATCATTTGGCAACGTAAACGTTGCAAAAAATATACACAGCTTTAAATCGAAATCAAACCCTAACTTTTCATCCCTTGACTTTTTCCTTTCTCGTCTCCACCTCTCCTCACGATTACAGATTCTCCTCGTCTCTGCCTCTCCTCTCTTCTTCCCCCTATTCTCTATCTTCTTCCCCATAATCTCTATCATCTCCACCATGATTACAAATTCTCGGTGTTCAAAGCTAATTTATGGGCGTTTGCGCATTTGGAGCCTTCCACGGATCTGGTCATTGCCCCTCACCCCACTCACGATCTCGTCTAATTCAATTCTCTATCTCACCTAGTAATATATGCATTTTTAGTATATATATACACGCATAAAGTAATTTGTATGAATTTTTTTTTTGCTTGTTCTTGATTTCGAATTCGTCTGGGATTTGTATCTTATTGTTCTTTGGGTTAATGGGATCCTTGAATTGATTGATTTGCTCTATTTCAACACAGCTGGATTTTTTTTAAATAAATTGATGACGATTGAGTAAAACAGATACTATTTATTGGCGATAATTTTCGTTTATCATTTTTTTTCGTGTTTAGGTGAATCGGCTACAAACTGATGGCTATTACGGAGGGGTTCGTCTGCTTATGGCGATCTGTAAATTTTTTTACAATTATTGCAAGGAAAACAACATCAATTTACATTAGGGGAAGTTTAAGTTGTCTATATTTTGTTGTCATTCCTTTTCTTTACTGTAATTATAGGGAAAACCACAGGATTGGCATGATTTTGTTGGAATTGTTACTCTTCTTGTCATTCCTTTTCTTTCATTGTTTCAGTTTTTAATGGCGACACACATTGAATTTATGTATGCAGGAGAATGTACCAATTGAAGATGTTTTTGAAAATTTAAGGTGCACAAGAAAGGGCCTTTCATCTGAGGATGCCCACAGAAGGCTTGAAATATTTGATCAAAAGTAAAGGGAAAATGCAGGAGAATGAGATTCTGACGTTCTTGGGGTTTATGTGGAACCCTCTTTCATGGGTAATGGAACCTGCAGCTGTCATGGCCATTGCTCTGGCTAATGGAGGAGGAAGGACTCAACACTCTCTTTAGTTTATTCTTCTCCTTTGTCTTTCCTGTTGCTTTTTTCCACATCACTAGACAAATTTTAAGTTAACTAATTTCAAATTTTCTTTGGATATTATATATTCCTATTTTTTCTTTTTTTCCCCCAATAAAGCACCCTTAATGTCTATATTTTGTTGTCATTCCTTTTCTTTACTGTAATTGCGGGGAAAACCAAAGGATTGGCGAGATTTTGTTGGGATTGTTACTCTTCTTGTGATCAACTCTACCATAAGTTTCCTCGAAGAGAACAATGCTGGAAATGCAGCTGCAGCTCTTATGGCTCGCCTAGCTCCAAAAGCCAAGGTATTGAGATGTAGCTTTTTATAACTACATTTGATGTTTATAAATAATTCTCTAAACAAAGAGTTTTGTAAGTTAGGAACTTCCATATTGGGATTCAAACAGTCTAGTAATTTTCCATACTTATCTCAATTGAAATTATATAAGTTCTTCGAGATGGGAGATGGACCAAAGAAGATGCTGAAATTCTTGTTCCTGGTGATGTAGTAAGTATAAAGCTCGAAGATATAATTCCAGCTGAAGCTCGTCTCCTCGAAGGCAAGCCTTTAAAGATAGATCAGGTCCTTTTGTGATTCAATCTTCTGTCAATTTTGACTAATTCTTAGAGTCAATTTACTTTGAAGCCAATGTACTAGACAAATTCCAGTGTTGCACCTCGTTTTTACTTTTTTAGTTGGGTAGTAATGGCTTGATTTGTTAACTTCTTGCTGCATTATCTTTTTTAGAATTGCTGTTTTTAGACAAAATGACAACACCTGTCCAAAGTAAAGGATTGAAGCATATTCTTCTCACTTGCTTTTCATGCCATACTTTTGAAGGAAGATCCTCCTCTTTGGGAACATGTATCTTCGGCATGTCCTCTTTTTTTTTAAATGATCTTTATACTTGAAACATGATGTTGGTGATTATGATGGTAATTGGTAAAAATGTTTATTTTTCTCAATTTATTATACTCGATTGTTGTTGAGGATCTTACATGATTTGCTTTGGGACATTTTTCAGTTTTCAAAAGCAACTGGTAGAATAAAAGAGGCCGTATCTTCCTGTTGCAAGTGAGAATGATGATATGGAAGGATTTGTTGCTTTGAAAGAAGAGTGGGGGGGTGCCAAGTACAGATTGACATACAAATGAGGAAGAGCCCGANAAGCAACTGGTAGAATAAAAGAAGCCGTATCTGGTCTTCCTGTTGCAAGTGAGAATGATGATATGGAAGAATCTGTTGCTTTGAAAGAAAAGTCGGGGTGCCAAGTACAGATGGACATACAAATGAGGAAGAGCCCGATCCATTTGGATTGGATGCCCTAATAACAAATTCTAAGGACAATAGTTCACAGGAGAAAAGGGAGGCAGTAACCAATGGTCGAAAGGAAGAAGAGGAAGAGAACATGATATTCCTCAATTTACAGAGGGAGGGCTTGATTTCTTGTTTAGAGATTGTTGCTAACAGATACAAAACCCCATGGTTAAACATTATTCTACTTAGTGTGTGTTTTTAATGTTTTTCAATATTGAGTAACAAACCATGTTTGCTAAATGTTTCATACATATGATTCTTTAATTCAGAGTGTTCTTGAAGAGGCAAGTGGAGAAGAAGAAGAAGGAGAGAAGGTTAAAGGAATCTACTATTGGTGA